>JARFIY010000001.1:48062500-48220000 GCA_036346155.1 Sinelater perroti
TTGCAATATCAGACACACCAAAGAGATTACAGCTATTAACGGACAGATTGGTCCAGACGGGTACATAATTAGGGTTAAATACTGTCAAAACAAAATATATAGTGATGGAAAAGAAACATAGCACCCAACATATATAAATATGTATTGGCTATAAAACGAGTAGAATATATTTCGTATTTGGGATGTATGTTATATAAAATCAGAGACCGTTCAAAAAAAAATTGCAGTAACAAATACAAAAAGTCACAGTTGTGTGTTTGAAAATGATAACGATATTAAGCTTTAATAATCTAAGCGTAAAACTGCTTTTAAAAATGATGAAGTGCTACGTCTATCCTGTCTTATTATATGGTGTTGAAGCCTGAACACGACTAAATGCTACATACAAACAAATAAAAACCAAAAGAGAAGTATCAAAAACCATAAAAATTAGAAAACTTACTTTTTGAGTTACACAATAGTAGCGTTCAGGTTTTGATAACGTTTTACTTAAATAACCGATAACTGTTTCTTGGCCATTTTGTAACTGAGACAACATGCTTTCAATTGCCACATTACTCTCGTCTGTTTCCAAAATAAACGTTTTTTCTGGTTGCGGGTAACTCAGTATTGATGCATTTACCAAGGCACGCTTCAAGTTCTCGAAAGCGTCTTGACACTTTTCGCTTCATTTAAAACTCCGACCTTCTCCTTCGTTAATCGTTAGTATGTCCTAGGAAAGCTTTTAACCTAGTGCTTGTCTTTTGAAACTAACTATTGTTTTATGCTCCTAACTTATGGATCAGCCGCTATACCTTTATCGCTCACTACGTGTCCAAGAAAGTGTACCTTCTTCCTGAAGAGAAAGCACCTTTTAAACTTAATTTTAGATTTGCGCTTCTCAGCCTTTGAAATAGCTGCTCTAAGTTCTTTAGATGCTCTTTGAACGTTTTCCCAGTCACTATTATGTTACTCAGGTAAACGAAAGTTGTTTTTAAGGTAATCCATTAATAACTCTCTCTATTAAACTTTCAAAGGTCGAAAGGGCGTTGCAAAGTCCAAATGGCTTCACCGTAAATTGTCATAGTTTAGACCCAATACAAAATTTTTGTTTTTGGGATCCATTTTGACTTGCTAATATGTGCTCTTTAGATCCATAGTTGAAAACCATTTAGATTTGACCAGGGTGTCTAGCTTGTCATTAATGCTTTCGATCTAGCCAACCACATCGCTTGCTGGGTTTTCCTATCATTAATAGCGTCATTTGAAGTTAGTACTTCCAAAAAGCCATGTAGTGCCTCAAATTCTTGGAAAGTTTTGCCTGATTTTTGTGCTAGTTTCTAAAGCTGTGTGCGGTAAGCTTCCTCCAAATGAGCATCGCCGTACGCATTTTAAGGCGCTTGACAATTATACACTCTGTATTATATCAAGAGCATTGCCGCAGAGAGCAACAATTAAAGCAGTTGCTATTTTGGTTTTCGATCAACCGCCCGCTCTAGCAATCGCCTCAAACTGTTTTTGGTAGTTTCCCCAAGACGACTTACCATCAAAAGTAGGAGGCTGAACTTTGGTGTTCATCATGTCGGAGCACGACAATGACCCCTGCATTGGGCAGTTTTCTTGACTGCCCTTAATTTCGTCAGGCACGCCATTACGCGTGATCTTAATTGGGGCACTAAAACCTGCATTTATTTCTTTTATTTTCTCTTTAAGAACATGAATTTTCTCGTCTTGTGCTATTTGTACTTAATGAATTTCTTCTCAGACTCCATTCATTTTATAATCCGATGTTTTACAAAATTTATCTTTGAGGCCATCTATTTTATTATTTAATGTATCCATCTTCAATTCCAAATCTGTTACATTTGTATTTAGATTATTTATATTCAAATTTAAATCTGATTTTAATTCGATTATACAATGTAATATAAAATATTTATGATATTAGTTGGTAAGGTTGATAAGTATAAATTTTGTTCATAAGATATTTTATTGATAATTACAAATAATAAAATTATTAGTATTTTTTAAGACAGTAATAACTATAACAACTACAGTTTGCATAACAAATATATTGTCTCTACAAACCCAATATGGTAATAATAACAACAAAACTTCTAGAGTTACTTTTACATTTAAATACTTCCGCATAAATACAAAAAAATCATTTTAACTCCAAAATAAAGAGTTATTTAGAGTTTCTAACAGCAAAGTCGTATACAGTAAGCTGCGGTTTCTAGGTTAGATATTATAAACCAGTTTGATTACCGAGAGAGGTGAGGTCAGACCAAATAGGCGCCACAGCACTCTGCGTACGGCGCACCTTATGCAAACTGATTGCCTACACAGCCTTATTAGTTAATTAATCAATAATCATAGTCATGGGGTCACCGTCGATAATAACTCCTATTACTGTACTCCATCTGTTCATAATAAATCGCCCAACTGATACCAGTACAAGCAATTTCGTTCCTGTTTTGGCTCAGCTACAAGCTACTACGATCAGATAGCCTCATACATTTAAACCATACGTTCGTGGATTATTTTCATTGTGTATAAAAACAATACAATTTAAATTTATGCAGAAGTTTGCAAAAATAATGAAAATGAAGATTTCATGCCCTATTACAGATAAGCATCGGCAAATAAAAAGTCACTAAAATAAAATCGCTTTAGGAGATTCTAAATACCTATAAAGTGAAAAAGACAGTACTTAAAATATAACATATAATATAGCTTTATGAATAGAGTAATATACACAAAGACAAAAAATATTCTTAAGTAATCATAAATTTAAAAAAATCTATGTAATTATTACAATACAAATATTATATAATATGAAATAAACTATTAAAAACTGAAAAATATAAGCTTTAGGCAAATTTGTTTATATAAATGTAAATGCAAATTGAATAGAAATAAAGTAAAATATATCTTCCTTCTAAATACGTCTATTGTATATGAAGTTGGCAGTCGTCGCGATATATTCATTTCTCTTTTAACTACCGTAAAATTCTTTTTTTTATATTCGTGATCTAAAATATTCTTCTTCTATCTTATCTTGTTTGCCTTGCACCTTCCCATTTAATATTAACTTGCCCTAATACTTTACTTTTATATTTATTTCTTTTCATCATTTATAATTTAGTAATATTTCTAAAATTGATATTCTAACCATCCAGGACCAAAAAAATAAATAAAAAACAAATTAACAGTATAATGAAAATGTGGCTAAACCTACCCTAAAAGTATATGTAAACAGTAAAAATTAAATAATAAATGTATTGGAAGCATAAGAACTAAAGTAAAAAAATTACTACAAATAAACTATTATAACCAGTATGATACAAGAAGTAAGTCATAAGAAAAAGTAAAGTCAGGTATCGGATACTCAAACATTTTTAATATAATGTTTTTAATTTATATTTTTAATTCATGGAACTTTTCTCTCTCTCTCTCCTTCTCTTAGTAGATGGAACAAACGAAAAGTAATTAATTCCAAATGGGAACTTGAATGATTTAGATGAACCTACTGTAGCAAACCATAATATGATAAACCAAGAACCAGAATAAAATGGAGAAAAGTCCCAAGTCAAGTGTTCGTACCCGCTCTGAAAATATAATCATCAATATCCTAGGCGCAATGGGTCCTGTGAGATGTGTCAACAAAGAATATAAATGTAGGAATTTCTTTATGAGTAACATTATGCTGAATGATAGTCATACGTAAAAGTAAAGATAAGGACAATAAAGAAATTGTGTCGAGTAGAAAAGAGCAGTATTTTAGAAAAACAAAACAACTTTGAGGCAATTAAGGCCATTTATAGGATTTTTATAAAAAGTTCTAAACCTGTCCAATAAATAAGACATCAATGATCTACAGTGTAGAGTATCTACCGGACTAAATACTTTCAGGCCTACCATGACATTCTATCAATTATACTTTCCCAGTTTTGATGATAAAAACATCAACAAGAAACAAGAAAAAAGGTATTGCGATTATAAACATTTTTAATAATTTTTTGAAAATTGAGAAATGGTAATGTGCCTTCTGAAAACCTAATCATTGATGAGATACTTTTATTTTCCGATGGCGATGCCGTTTTAGCATGTATTTCTAATACTGTTGGCAAATATGCCATCAAAATATAGCCAATAGTTTCCAAGACATTTTACATACTAAAACTGGAATCCTAAATAGAAAAACAACACATTTATTATTGTAGATCGAAAACAAACTAGGATCTCACATTGGAATATTGGCTATACTTATGATGCACTTGCTAAAGGAACATAAAGTGACTTCTGTAGTACAATCCACAAGAACTCGGCGCTTTTAAACAAGCACGTTAAGATGTACAGAATTAACAATTTGAATTATAAAAAATATAACCTTATGTACCCAAAAAAACATAAAATTTGTTGGTTATGTTAACGACAAAAGCCTCGACAGGTATCTACAGGTGATAAAGAAAAATTGAAATAACCACTTTTTGTAATAGAGCAAAAGCAAGCTGGTGAATTAAGTGCTACATATAATGTTTTTGAAAACAGAAAAACGTTGCCTTTTGACAATTTTCTGTGATCTATTCAATATGGTAACTATAAACGGTATTGTTATTTATCGCAAAAATCACAAAACTCAAACAAAGAAACGTGATTTTATTTGTATTTAGGATTGGTTTTAATTGGAGATAGTCTTCCTTCAACCTTATCAATTTCTTCCACTTTCAGTCGGGTGCAATATAAATCGTTTCGACTTTCATTTCTAACTCATACGCATTTATAGTGTCTTAGATGTAGGTATTGGAAGTAAGTTTAATTATATGCAAAACATACAAATTACGGACGAAGTGTTTACAACAAGACATAAAAAACATGTAAACCTGATTTAGAATTAAAATAGATTGAAATGTACCCGAAATGCATAGTGAACCAATGCCTTCTATTTTTTTAAACCGCAACCACTTTCATATTTTCCAACATTTTTTTTTAATTTTCTTTTTTACTGAAATGTTGGGGGTGTAAGGGGGCCAACAACATCCTAAAGGCCCCAAATGTCAACCTCACCTGCACGAGAGGTGGTAGTCTACACCACCCGGTACACCCTGCTAGAAAACTGACGAGACTCTGGCGACCCAGTACTGGGGGGGTATAACCCGGCACCAGTTGTCCCGAGGTAACGGGGCCCTTGACGTTGGGCTAATCACCCACTTGAGGTACGATGATTCAGAGAAAAATAGGAAGCCTCGGACTAGGACGGAATAAAAGGCAACAACAGGCGAGAAATAGGTTACGAATAGGAATATGGAATATTACCACACTTAATGGAAAAGAGGAAGAAATAGTAAAGGAGATGATAAAATACAAAACACAAATATGGGGAGTAGCAGAAATAAAAAAGAGAGGAAATGGTATAAGGATACTAGATAAAGGGTACACACTTCGGTATGCAGGAACCCCGGTAGGAAATAGAATAACAGAAGGACTAGGAATCATTCTAAGCAACGACGTAGAATCAAAAGTGATCAACTGGGAGGCCATAAGCCCCAGAATAATAACAGTAGACTTAGCATTGCAAGAGAAAGTGGGGATAGTACAAATATATGCACCTACAGAAAGTTCTAACTTGAATGAAAAAAACAGTTCTATGAAGACCTACAAAGAACAGTAGAAAAAATGCAAAACAAGAACCGCCATCTAATAATGATGGGAGACTGGAATGCCCACATCGGAAACAACAAAGAGATGGGACACGGAACAATGGGGGAACACGGAGTAGAGGGAGAAGTAAACAACAATGGAGAGCGTATGATCGATTTCTGCATCACTAATGAACTAATCATCGGAAACACTCTGTTTAAACATAAAACGATACACAAAATAACCTACGAAGCCGAACAACTTGGACACAAAACCGTAGTGGACTATATAACCATAACCAAAAGCATGAGATATGCATTACATGATGTCAAGGTGATAAGAGGAGCAGAGTTAAGCACAAACCATAGACTAGTGATAGCAGATACAATATTTAGAAAACCAAAAATAGAAGTACCGAAGAAGTACGAAAAAATCAAATTAGAAAATCTAGAAAACCCACTAACAAGAGAACAATATAGAAGAATAATTACAGATAGATTAAATAACCTCGAAACACAAGAAAGGCAGCTAGAGACCCCTGGAAGCTAGAAGAGAATGGCAGAAATTCAAAGAAACCACACTTAAAACAGCCAGAGAAATATGTGGAACAAAATGGTAAATCAAAGCAATCTAAAGAAAAGAACAAGATGGTGGACCGAAGAAATAAAAGCGAAGATTAAGTTGAAGAAAGAAGCATGGTGCAGATATAAAAGAACAAATACAGAAGAAGACAGAAACCTTTATATACAAAAAAGAAATCAAGCAAAAGAGGCGGTAAAACAAGCAAAGCAGGCCTCCTGGGAACAATTCGGCACAAAGATAGAACAGAACTATGTAGAAAACCAAAAACAGTTCTGGAACATAATTAAAAGACTAAAAGGCAATCAAGCAAAACAGATAAGAAATATAAAGAACAAAGAAGGAAAACTAGAAACAACGACCGAAGGAGTTTTAAGAGCATGGAGGGACCACTACCACAATAAATTTAAGAACCAAGAAGATATTCAAGAAGAACCAGAAATGGAAAGAGTAGATCAGGAGAATGAAAACGATGATATTACAGAAGAAGAAATAAAACAAGCACTAAAACAACACGAAATGGAAAAGCACCTGGGAAGACGAGATTACATCAGAAATGCTCAAGATAGGAGGAGAAACAATCATAAAATGGCTCCAGATAATATTTCAACAAGCGTGGAGAACAGAAAAGATACCGGAGGACTGGGAGAAAAATATCATAGTGCCCATATATAAGAAAGGAGAAACAGTTAATTGCAACAACTATAGAGCAATATGTTTATCATCAGTGCCCGGTAAAGTGTACTCGAAAGTCATAGAAAAACGATTAAGAAATGAGATTGAGGACAAAATGGAGCAGCAGCAAGCAGCGTTCAGGCCCGGCAGACAAACCCAGGACCATATATTCACAATACGAAACATAATAGAAAAAACAATAGACAAAAACAGAGACACTTTCTTGGCCTTTATAGACCTTAGGGCTGCTTTTGATATAGTACCAAGAAGGCACATATGGAATGCACTGGAAGAATTAGAGACAACCCAAAAGTTAATACTATTAATAAAAAGCATCAACAAAAAAGTAGTAGGCAAAGTAAGACTAAATGGACACAAGTTTGAGGAATTCTACATGAATAGAGGGGTAAAGCAGGGAGACAGTCTCAGTCCACTGCTATTCATCATATACATGAATAATATAATAACAAAATGCAAAATGAAACCAGAAGAACAAGAATAGGATATCATAATCTAACACCAGTAATGACCCAAGATTTAATTTATGCAGATGACATACTCCTAATAGCCGGAAATGCACAAACACTACAAAATAACATAAACATTTGGAAAAGAAACCTGGAGGAAAAAGGAATGGAGATAAACACTAATAAGAGTAAAGTTATGCATATTACAAGAGAAGATAATATAGAACAAACTGCCATTCTGATAGAAGATAAACAACTGGAGTATGCGGATAAAATGGAATACCTTGGAACAATCATCAGTAAAGATGGAAAAATAGAAAAGGAAATTAGACACAGAATAAGTAAAGCAAAGAAAATATACTACCAAATAAATAACACTTTAATAGGCAAGAAAGAGCTTAAAGTTAGAACAAAAATACATTTATATAAAACCATCTATACACCTGCACTAATATACGGAGCGGGATCTTGGACATTAGTGGATAAACTCAGATCAAAAATAACAGCTTCTGAGATGAAATATCTACGGAAAGTAGTGGGCAAGACCAGGACAGATAGAGTTAGGAACAAAAGCGTAAGGGACGAATTAGAATAGCAGCCATTAATAGAAGAAATAGAGAATAAACAATTAAAATGGTACGGACACCTTATGCGGATGAGAGCTGACTCATACCCGAGGAAAATTTTTGAAACCAGACCAGAAGGACAGAGGAAGAGAGGCAGGCCCCGAATCAAATGGGAGGATAATATCAAAGAGTTGGCAAGGAAAAGAGGGAAGACCATTCAGGAAGCTAGAACGTTAGCGATGCAAAGAACCAACTACAAGAAATGGATAGAGGCCCCAACGCTGTAAGGCATAAATGGGAAAAGAGAAAGAGAGAGAACTGAAATGTTGGTTGATTGAATGTTGTGTATTAAGTGTAGAAATTATCTTGTCGCAAATGCCTTACATTTTTGTTTTGCACAAAAATAGACATTTAAGGCATTTTCTATAACAACTATACATGTTATCCATCAGTGCCAGAACTATCAATTGGTTACTGTAGGGTTCAAGGTTTTTTTATAATTACAACTACTGAAAAACTGAAATTTTGTTAAGACAACAACTTAGACGTCTTAAAATATGCTTAAGTCAAGTACGTTTTTCAAAACCCTCCAATATACATGTTTTTAAACCAATTTCGATTCTTTGTAGAATACAACCACTTCTTTCCGAAGTAATATGATCCGTTTCGTGGAGTGAATGGGTTTACATTTTTTCTTTTATTATATTTTTCCTTAGAGTTACTTTCGTGTTCTTGCTTTTTCTACTATTTTTCTCCGTTCAGTTTTATTCTTCTAGTCATTGACATTCATTTTCGTTAAGTCTTCCGTTACTTCATCATACTATCTAATCTTTGGCCTCCCTCTTAGTCTACTTGTCTTAGGCTTTCAAGATATCAGTTCTTTTAATATGCTTAGGTTTTCTTTTCCCATTAAGTGTCCCAGCCATCTGAGCTATCATCACTTTCACAATGTTTTCAACTTACATAACCTCCAGAAATTCATTATTCATAAATTGCTTGTGTTCAACATTTTCCATAATCTAGAGCTCTATTATCGATCTTAATACTTCTCTTTCAAAAAATTCTTAGTTGTTCTTTTTCTGTGGTGTAAAGCACATTATTTCGGCAGCATACAGGTCTGATAAGTGTTTTGTAAATTCTTACTTCAGTTTTTATATTTCGTTTTTGATTTTCAGTATTTGTCAGTGTGCATAAAACGTTTTATAACCTTTTTGGATTAAATTGTCTATTTTTTCATCTCGATCACTATTGCAGGTTATTTGTACTCCTAGATAATTAAAAGTTTGTACCTTTTCGAGATTGCAATTTTTTATCTTGACTTCCTTGGTTTCATCAGCTTTTTCTGCAAGAGATTTATTTATTGCTTATTTGTTTTTTCGCAAGTTTTTTTAAATTCCTGTTATTCTCTTCTACGATCGTAATATTATCACTATATCGTTGACATATGCTAGGATTTGGGCCTTTTGTTTCTTATCGTCTCTTGTATATTTATTTGTCTTATTGACTCTTCAATTGCCAAATTAAACAACGTTGCCGATAATTTGTCTCTTCGACGGACTTCCTTATTGATACTAAATGGGCCTGTTTGTCCTTCTGTTTTCACAACAGCCTTTGAGTTTCTCAGTGTCATTTGGGTACAGCTTCTCACCTTTTTGGGATTTTCATTTTCTGTAATTTTCAAAGAAGTTCTTTTTTAATTAATTTTATCCAATACCTGCTTGTAGTCGATAAATATCGTGTGTAGTACTGTATTGTATTTTTAGCATTTTTCTAGTAATTGGGACATAATATGGAAAGCAGATAGTGTAGACCTCTGCCGAAATTCCATCTGATAATCACCGCATATTTTATGAGTTTTCTTGTAGTGATGTAAACACTTTATAGAGCTTATTTAACAATATAATTTTTTTATAGTTGTTGCATTGATGTAGGTCTCCTTATTTTGTTATTGTTGTGATTATCCCAATTTCCTACACCTCTTGTTTCTAGTGGGTTCTTTTTCTTTTGATTTCTGATTTCTTTATAAAATTATTTTGGATTGTTATTTTGATAGCTGAGCTCCATTTCCTCTTCATTCCAACTAGCCACTCTTTTTCTTTTGTCTGCAGATCTTTTCTGCTTTCTTTTTACTTTCTTTATAGCACTCTAAATCTTCTACTTTTTTAGTTTCTAAGCATTTTTTCTTGTTTTATTTTTCCTCTCTACCAATTTTTGACATTCGTTGTCATATTATTCTTCCTTCGTCTTGTTTTCTTTATATCCAATAGTTGTTCCAGAGCTCTTTTTTATTATTTATTTATTATTTAATGGACTTCTGTTCGCTATCCATAGCTAGTTTCATTTCAATCGATACTGGATTGTATTTTATATCTAGTTATAAACTTTATGCTGCGTATTGATAAAAGATTTAAATAAATCCAAAAAAGAGTGCACTTTTATGGAACATACACTAAATACAGGTAGTCGATATACAAGTTTACTTTCTTTCAATGTCTAATCATCAAGGTTTTAATTCTCTCGGCGATCAACAAACTA
Source organism: Sinelater perroti (assembly GCA_036346155.1). Taxonomy (NCBI): domain Eukaryota; kingdom Metazoa; phylum Arthropoda; class Insecta; order Coleoptera; family Elateridae; genus Sinelater; species Sinelater perroti. Next base: position 48,072,945 of record JARFIY010000001.1, read on the forward strand.
ACGGGTAAAAATGAATTAAAGTTTTGAATTGCAATTAGCATACGCTCTCACGGCAATCACTTCTAAAATAATGCTGAATTACAAACACAACTGCCAAAATTTGTGTTCTATTACCAACTAATATCAAATACCAATTTGCAAAAGCTAGTGAAAAACGTCAAAATGTGTATTACAAACTATCTAGTTAAAAGGCCAGCCGACATACAAAAATGAAAAAGTTTAATTTTGCATATTTTGATATATATATATATATATATATATATATATATATATATATATATATATATAGAATATATATATATAGATAGATAGATAGATAGATAGACAGATAGATAAATTTATAACTTCTCTAGTTTTCTGTATTTATTTGAAAATGAGGTTACCTATTATTTTTCATTTTCTACAATTATAACTATACTTTCTGCATTCCTTTTCTTCTTTTATAATAATATTATTTTATGTTGTTTTGAATTATATGGTTTGCCTTTTCTTGAAAATCTTCAAAGTTTCAGTAGTTTTTTTAAGTTATATTAATTTGTTTCCTGCTGTACGGATAGAGAACGGTTCGGTCCTGAGCTTCAGATGCTTATTAAATAGCTTTCTTAGTCATTAAAAGTAACTTAATACCTTCGTTCTACACAAGTGGTAATAATGCAGTGGTCTAAACCAAAAATCTTGCTACGTCGTACCATATCCAGACATAATGCGCAACGACCAGTCAGTGTGTGAGCTTTAGCCTTTCAGTTTGCAGGTCATACCTTTATACAGAATGTAAAACCAGGAAATTGTTATCATTATATTAAGTGTTTTATTGGATGTTTATAACTAAATGTTAATTGTATGTATAATTGATTTTCCTGTGTACCTTTCAGTGTAGGGGTATAGTTTCTTTCAATTACTTTACAAAATTTTTTAATCCTTTTTTATTCTGTGTCAGATGTTTTTCTTTTGTTACTGTTATTTCTTCTTTGTGTCTAATTGTTGCTATTGTGTTATTTTATGTTTCTGACTTTCTTTTAATGAATACTTGGACCTTCTATATATTTTTAACCAAACATTTCTCTCCATTCTTTGCAAGTGACCTCATCATTCTAGTTGTCTATCCTCTATGAATTCTATTATTGGTTTTGTCTTCAGCTCTTCTCTTAGTTTTGTGTTTATCTTCTCTCTTTATGTAATTCTCCTAATGGTTCTCATATATTCTATCTCTATTTTCCGTATTTTTTGTCTAGTATTCAAGTTTTGCTTCCGTATGTTAATATAGGTCTGAAAACGGTCTTTCTCAAAATTTCTTTTTTTGTTCTTTCTGTGATGTATCGTCGTTACTTTCTGTTATCGCCCCTCAGGTATTTGAAGTGGGCCACTTGTTTAATGTGATTTTCATTTATCTGTATGATCATTTTTTCTTGTTTTTGCTTTCATTATTTTACTCTTTTTACATTTACTTTTATTTTGTTTTTCCTAATATTCTGTTATATGTTTATATTGTTTTGAAGAACATCTTCTTTGTTTATTATTATAACCAAATCATCTACATACGCACATTCTCGTATAGTTACCGGTCGCAAATTTTTTATCCCCATGTACATCTTTTGTACGTCTGCTTTGCTTTCTTTAATTATGAAATTATTAAACAGAATTGAGCTTAAAGCTCCTTATTTTTCAGATAACTTTAAAACCGTGCTTAATAGAGTGTTATTCCTCTGTAATTCTTACAATCTCGAACGTCTTCAATTTTATATATGGGCAATATTACTTCTCTCTGCAAATTCTTTGGTATCTTTTGTTCCATCCGTGCTATGTTATACACGTTTAGTAGAAGTTCTATTCTGTTCTGGTCGACATTATTTAGCTTTTTAACTGTTATTATATAATAGCCTGGTGTGTGGCTCCGGTAATGTGAAAAATATTTTTTTGGTTCTAGTTGACCATTCGTTAATACAGTTTTTTTCGCCTCTTCTTCTCTAAAAGTTGTGAATAAAAACTCTTGAAAATACTTTCTCCATCTTGGCATAATATCAATATCATTAGTAATTTTCCTTTATTTTTAGTTGCCATTACATTTGTTTTTTTTATTTCTTTTGATTTTTGCACTATTTTGCCATGTACCATGTAGCAGTCCTTATTAATTTTTGGCGTACATTTTTACTGTTTTTCTACTTTTCCCTTTTATTATTTTCTCCCTCGTTTTTCTTTGCCTTTTGTATTTGTAAATGCTTTTATGTTGAAATTCCATTTACAATTATCATGATAATCAATGTTCAATTATTTATTAGTCCTAGTCCATTGTTAACTACCGAAAGCGTACTAACGCTTAAGAGGTAGTTAATGATATTACAATCCTGTCTGTGTGTGTGTGTCTGTCTTATTATTATTACTGTACTTATTATTATATTATTTTTTTGTTTTTTCTTTTCTGATCATTCCATATTTCTCTGTAGGTTGTGTTAGTTTATTCCGTTTTCTTTCTGTATTTCTTCGTTATTTTGTTTTGAATTTTTATTTTGTTTTAATTCTTATTTTTTTAATTCTATTTGTCTTTTACTCAATTCTGCTCAATCATCTTGCATTTTGTTCACCCCGCTAAGTATTTGGTCCAGCTTATCATCAATATCCTCGTTTGTTTTTGTTGATGTGTTATCTTTAATCTTCTGAATACTTCTTTCATCTCTTTATCGTACATTCTTCTTCCTTTACCTGCTTCGTTATTTGACTTCGAACTATCTGCCGTAATTTATTTAGGTTGGTTTTCAATATTCTGCCTTTACTGTCTATAACCTCGGGTGTGCCTTACAATAATTCTCTTTAGTGTAGCCCTATTTATTGTTACTAATTTCGCTACGGCGCCACGCACAAAGCTGGACCTGGTCGAAGGCCGTGCACTTATTTCAGTCAGAGCTGAGATATATACTTACCTTAGCACTATTTATTCGCTAATCTTACCTAGGTGTCTTTATATATGTTGTTTACTGTTTTATATCCACTATGCTGTCACTTTTGTGAAACTTGCACGCAACTTTCAGATTTGTTGGATTTAATTCCCGGGCACAAGTTTACTTTATTTACTTGCGACTTTCTAGGACTTTTATAAAAAAAATTTAAAAAAGGATGCCTTATTTCTTATTTATCTATTATTTTTATTTGCTACAATAGTTTGTTTGCTTTATTGTTGTTTTACTTGCGGTTTCTATAATTTTTTTGTTTATAATTGTTTGTTACCGCGGCTAGTTTGTCGCGATAGTTAATAGGGGGAAAAATTGCAATAATAAATCCCCTTACTTGCGATGACGTTTTCTTCAATCAAACACTGCTATTTTGATATTACAATTTAATGTTGACTGAAGTTAAACAAAAATACAAAGTTGTGAATGTGCTCGATTGCATTAGTCGAGGCTTTCGATGAGGTTACTTGTTAACGACTGACTATCTATTACAAACTGAGTCGGCAAGTGAGTGACATCAAATTCAAGGGGTGGGTTCTTGAAATCAGGGACAATAATTACCTGCAAAAAGGAAGACGGCTGCAATTGTTTAGCTTAATGACGAGAAAACCCGCTGACAAATCTTAAACTCATAATTACATTTTGAATAGGGTCATAAAACTTGTATTTAACACAAAAGAGACCTGAAGGGAACCCACCGATCATTTAGACTTATAAATCTGTCACTCAACTTGCCTGGAGAATCTTAATTCTTAAAATAAGATAACCCTTAAAACTATTCTTAATAATAAATTAATAACTATTCCGTACTAAACATACTCCCCGTTGAATAAAGTGTTCAACAAACAATTACAAGCTAATGGGGTCACTCATTAAGTAGAGCAAACAATTGTCTAACACGAAATTCACCAGTGGGAGTTTTTACACTAGCTACGCGCACTGTACTATCTTCGCCGGGGTGAACCGCAACAATGCGGCCAAGGAACCATTCCAGAGGCGGAAGATTATTTTGTTTAATCAACGCAATATGATTGATGTTGACTCTCTGGAAGTTACGTTGCCACTTGGATCGAGTGATGAGGTGGTTCCAAAAATGCTGCTTCATCCTTTGATCGCGTTGCCATGCAGACAATCGATGGGTTGGTTCACTGCTTGAATAGGTTTCGGCTAAGCTAGTCAATGGACCACCTATTAGGAAACGGCCAGCGGTCAAAGGGAGAAGGTCGTTGATGAAGAAGGATGAGATACAGGATGAGAGTTAAAATTGTTTTCATTTCAGTGATGTATGTTTATAATTGCTCAAGATTAAAAATGCGAACAAAACGATATTTAAATGATTTAAGCGCAACCTCCCACAACCCTCCAGGTGAAATGAAAAATATCAACTAATATTTTCAATTGCTAAATAGCGACGTACGCTTTCGTTGAGCGCGGATGACCTAAGAAATAATTTACTAATTAACAAGTTAGCCTTATCAACTTCATCTGGGGACAGATCTTTAGTTAATTTAGGCATGTTTTATAAATCGAATTGCAAGTGAATCGACGCATATAAGCCAATACTCGTTTTAATTTATTAATTATCTTTCTAAGAGGTTAAGTTCAATAAATTTGTCTTTTAAACACGTTACCGGGACATCTATTGCGTTTAGGGCTCCTGCCGCCAGAATAATTCCGAATCAACAAGCCATGCAGGCCCTGATTGCCAAATAAAGAATTCTATAAATTCCAAGGGAGTTTGACCGCGAGACACCAAATCCGCGGGATTGTCATAAGAAAAGACGTAACTTTTTGCTACACGAATTGAAACTAACGTTTTAATAAATGAGGCTCAGTATTTATCCAATGAAGAGCTATAGTTGAATCAGACCATAAATAGGCGCCGTGGAGCTCTATAGGAAGTACGCGTTTTATTGATGTGTATAAGCGCGCCAACAGACCTGCAGAGCATAATTCAAGTCGAGGTATTGTAAGGGGCCTTACTGAAGCTATTCTAGACTTGGCGCAAATTAGTCGAATGCACACTTCACCCTTATTAGTAAATCGCAAATGGAAACAAGTGCCATATGCCCTTTCGCTTGCATCAGAAAAACCATAAAGTTGGATAATTTTGGTTTGCCGACTAACAACAGCGATAAAATTTTAGTTTTTCTAATAGCGGAAGCTGAACCTTATATTCTAACTAAAGCGTATGGACGTTTGCGGGAACCGATTCGTCCCAGGCTACTCCCGCCTTCCACAAGTTGTTGAAATATTATTTTGGCATAGACTATAACAGGGCCCAATAAACCTAGAGGATCAAATAGCTTAGATACTTGCGAGAATATAACTCGCTTTGTAACCCTTTTATTATTTTTGGATAAATTCACAGCGTAGAATAACGTATCGTCTCGAGAATTCCATTGAATGCCTAACGTTTTTACCGTGGCATTAGAATCTAGAACCATGTGAGTACTATTAGGATTTTCTGGGTGATTTAATAATAAATTTGGGTGAATAAACGCCCTTATTCGAAGCGAAAAGCCACCTTTTTTTTATGAGAGTTGATAAATCATCTCGAATAAATTCAGTTTCAGCCCGTGTGTTGGCTTCCGTAAGTAAGCCATCGACATAGAAGTCCTTTTTTAGTATTAACGATGTTATAGGATGATGATCAGCTTCATCATCGGCTAACTGATGAAGAGTGTAAACTGCTAAAAAGGAGGCATTGGAAGTCCCATAAGTGACTGTGTTTAAAGTGTATTCATTTATATTGTTCCTTTCATTGAAACTATAAAGTATCTTTTGATATAAGGCATCTTTGGGATGTACCAAGACCTGACGATACATTTTTTCAATGTCGGCCACTAAGACGAACAAGTGCCCACGAAAGCGAAGAAGTAGGCTGAAAAGATCGTCGTATAAGGCTGGATCAATCATTAATGAATCATTTAAGATATACCCGTTGATGTCTTTACCGAACCGTCAAATACTACACGAAGCTTTATTGTAAGGCTGTCATCCTTTACAACTGCATGATGAAGAACAAAACCTTCAGTGGAGTTGACTTAAGACAGAGACATGTGTTTTAATGATTTATACTCTTCTAGAAAGGTAGAGTATCCTTTACTAAGTTCAGGCTTGTTTGACAAACGATTTTCTAATAAAAAATAGCGGCGTAGAGCCCTGCATAAAAATAGCCTAGTAGACCCTTCTTCTCATTGAATGGTAGTCTAACAACATATCTACCATCAGGGTTGCGATTTGTATTGGCCTTGAAATGAGCATCACATGCACGTTCCTCGGCGGAAAGTGGATTTACAAGTGGGACCTTTTCAATCACCCAAACTTTAGTTAGCATTTTGTCCAAAGGGTTAGAGTTGACATTTATATGACACTGTGTGCTGTTTTTAGTGCAAGAAGGAACACTGTTTATTTCTCCAGCAACGATCCAACCCACTTGTGGTTTTTGCAACATGGCAAGAGGTTGGTTCCTTAACCTAATTTGACCTATACATAAGAGCTTATAAAATAACTTAACTCCAATAAGAATGTCGACGATGCGTGGAGCCTAAAATTCTGGGTCCGCTAAAGCGATATTTTTGGGAATTTCAAATTGCGATACGTTTAATTGCAGCGAAGGTGTGAGTTTAGTAATGTGTGATACTACAAGAAAATCAAGAGATTTTTGATAATTACTAAAGCGAGATTTTATCACAGCTGACACTTGAAGCTCAATGGTTGTTGAAGTGCCGTCTATGCCAGTGACATTGATTTGAACCTGCTGTTTTTCTAAATTTAAAAATCAGCAACTTGTTGCGTAATAAAGTGGGCTTGGGAACCTGCATTTAAAAGGGCGCGACAAGTTATAGATTGGCCATTTTTATTCGCAAGGTCTACTACACCGGTAGCCAGAAGCGCCTCTGATTGAAGGCGAGCATGCAGGTTAATGCTAGAGGTAGATTGAGCAGTTTGTTCGCGCGGAGGATCAGCCTCCGTTACAATAACTTGAGAATTGTTTTGATTTGATGTTTCAAAGTGTAAAAGAGTATGATGCTTTTTGTTGCATTTGTGACAATTACCTGACGTGCATCGATCTGTGATTGCTGCGAAGACAATTTAGACACAGATTAATGTTTTTTGCAATTTGCTAGCGCTCTTGTGGAGATAGCGATTTAAATCTGCTGCAAGATGATATTAAATGATCACCCTTACAGTGCTGGCAATGAGTGTTTGCTGTTGAAGTAGCGAAAACCTGATGCGATTGTTGTTTGAATTTTGAGAAAATATGACTTCTCTTTTCCGATTGGGCTAATGCATTGACCTTAAGTTGAACACCTTGGCTGTCTTCAAATTGCGTAGGTGATGGCAATTCATTTGAAAATTCTTCCCATTTTTCGCGAATAGAATTATTTAATTTTCCTCTAATGATTACGATTATTAGAGTGCCCCAAGAATCGACCGGTTCTCCAAGTGCTTGTAGAGTCCGAGTGTGTTTTTGAATTTGATCAACTAATGGACGAACAAGCGTGTTCTTGGACATGCATGGTAACTCAAGTATAGCTTGTACATGTCCCTGACGTATGATTTTCTTATTGCCATAACGATTTTTCAATAAGTTCCAAGCGATTGCGTAGTTTTCGTCTAATGATTCTATAACCGATATAACGCCAGCGGCCTCTCCAGTTGGACAACCTTTGAGGTAGAAGAATTTCTGTACATTCCGTATGCGATTATTTTCATGGATTACCGAATTGAAAAAGTCGTAGAATCCTAACCAATCGGTGTAGGATCCGCTAAACCTTGGCATATTTATTTTAGGCAAATTGATTGAATTGGGTATACTAAAATCACAAATCTTATTAGCTTGAAATGAGTTCATCGAGTTGTTTGAAATTGATTGTGCAACGGGTAAGGATTTTCGAGCATGAGCTGCTAAAAGTGAGCGACTTATTGTATAGGTATCATAATATTTTGTTTCTAATTCTAAGCGATATTTTTCTGATTCATCAGGTTCCTCAATAAGAGCATCTATTTCTATTTGAGCCCTTTCAAAATTTTCGCGAGCTAATTCTGCGTCTTGCATGCGCTTTTCTAGATTGTTTAAATCTCCTTCAGGATCAAATTTTTTAAGGAACGTTTCATAAATTGTTAACGATCGTTTTGCGTTTGCACGTTGCGCTTTTAGCAATTGAATCTGTTGTGTTTGGCTCATTTTGTTACGAATAAAATTTGTTATGATTAATTACAAATAACAATAAATGTGAATTATTGCAATTAATTAATTGCAAATTACCACTAAAGTGTTTGCGCCTAATTAAAAATAGCTACCAATAATTGCCAATGATTCCAATTGATTATTTACCAATTTGAATTATTTATACTTAATGACATGTTCAATGTTCGAGCAATTACAAACTAATTATTCAAACAGGAATTATAATAATAATTATAAAAGGATTTGGTGGTACAATATGAAAAGCTTTACCGACCTTTTAGCGTTATTAAGCCTGTTGAACCCTTGTTTGTTATTTGTTGACCTGGAATGCTGCTGACCTGCGAACGGTGAGTGCGAATGGACTCCAGTACGATATGATGTGTTTTTTCTTTCCAACGACGAAGATTCACTTGTTGATTTAACATCCGGCTCGAAGGACCATTTGTTTGATACCGCGGCTAGTTTGTCGCGATAGTTAATAGGGGGGAAAATTGCAATAATAAATCCCCTTATTTGCGATGATGTTTTCTTCAATCAAACACTGCGATTTCGATACTACAATTTAATGTTGACTGAAGTTAAACAAAAATACAAAGTTGTGAATGTGCTCGAGTGCATTAGTCGAGGCTTTCTATGAGGTTGCTTAACGACTGACTATCTATTACAAACTGAGTCGGCAAGTGAGTGACATCAAATTCAAGGGGTGGGTTCTTGAAATCAGGGACAATAATTACCTGCAAAAAAGAAGACGGCTGCAATTGTTTAGCTTAATGACGAGAAAACCCGCTGACAAATCTTAAACTCATAATTACATTTTTGAATAGGGCCATAAAACTTGTATTTAACACAAAAGAGACGACAGCGGTCATCTACCTGAAGGGAACCCACCGATCACTTAGGCTTATAAATCTGTCACTCAACTTGCCTGGAGAATCTTAATTCTTAAAATAACATAATTCTTACAACTATTCTTAATAATAAATTAATAACTATTCCGTACTAAACAAATATTTTAATTTGTTTTTTGAAAAAAATTGGATAATCGATTCCTCATTGCTAAATTAGTTCTTTGTCAGATTTCTATATTTATTTGTTGTGTATAAGTTTTATACTCTTTGGGTTTAGGGTTTTAAAAGATGTTCTGTATTTAGATAATAGATTTTATTGGCAATGTGGCGATAAGATGCACATGATTGTTGCAATGAATGAGAATAATAAAGCTATACGTTATACAGTTGTATAAAGATTATTATGATATATTTTAACGAATTATATTCGTTAATTATTCGATACTACTTATTTGGTACTTTATAATATAAATAGAGTTATTCAAGTTTATAATTCGTTATTATTACTTTATGAGTATCTATTCAGTCATGATTTTAAGAAATATGGCTGCAAAATAAAATTTTAGCAAGTTCGTTCGAAATCCGCTTCGAAATAATGATTACAAATTATGTATGTATCTATAACAACAACACATAACAGTGTTATTTAGGCTTCCTGTCTATTACTCTGGTAGTTTCGCCTTAATAATTGCTAATTGTTCTAGCAACACACTTCTGCTGAGATTTGTATTGTTTATATCTATTTTATTATCTTTTTGGTATTGTTATTTTTCTGACTTATTTGATTGTTTTTTGTTATCTGAAACTAATGTTGCCTCTTTCTGCTCTATTCTAAAAATATAATGTTTTTTATTAAAATTTATCCACTTTATATATATTGATATACTAAAAAAAACATAGAATCCTTTTTACTATATAAATAAGATAAAGTATTTGTAAACGTAAAAATAACTAATATTTAAAATTGTATTAACCAAAACACTACTTAACAAGCCGTTAAAGCATATATAATAAACAATATTTAAATATCTATGAAAATAAAAAAGTTATAATAATAAAATTTAACAAAGAAGTCAAAATTATCGATTTAAATTATCGTAACCTTTTTTATCTCTGCTGCCGGTATCGCAATAACTTTTACGATACTTTCCTAATTGTCCAATATAAAAATGCAAACGACACATAATCGTTATTTTTAAATAGATCGTATACAACAGAGTAGTAAAAAGTAAGTATTTTTCATTAAGATAACAAGAAAAATACACTGTACGTCAGAACAAGTAATTCATGTAGTATGGAAAATTAAATAATTTCCACTGGAATGAATCTTCATTGCTTAGATTATTGCATTTGACAAGTGCTATTATTCCGCTCGGACACACCTACATATGTATCTCTCCGTACCGCGCTGTTTTTCTTGTGCCTTACGTTTAACTTGCTTTCATCCGGCGCTTGTTATTTTTCCATTTTCTGAACAAACGCTGCTTACTTTTTAAAGACTTATGCGGTCCAAGTTATTATCTGCGGAATTACGGCCCTCTTTATCGGGGGCCCACTTTTTAAGGGCACTTCGTGCACCGGAAAACAAAAACGCCGCCTTAAACTAATTTAGATTAGGACTGAAATTTCATGTTGGTGGCGTTTATCTGAATTGAACCGAAGCTTTACCGAAATTACACCTAAAGAGAACAAGCTAATTCGCTCAAAGGTGGGCAAGCCGACCGTACAGTATTACGGTCGAAATGTTTAATAAGAACCTAAGCCTTCAATAATAAAGCCCCAGATTCTATTTGGTTCTGATACATCAGCAAATAGCTGATCGTATCCAAACGTAATGAGAAAGGAATCTTCTTTATACCTTTCGTGTGTTTTTTATTGTTTTTGGTTTTATTATTGCGGTTCCGCTCTCTTAGCGTTTTTGCTCTTACTACCGAAAGACTAAGTGAAATATTTCTGTTATCCGGATATGGGGATATAAGTTGCTCTGCAGCGGGCTGGTACAAATTTAGTTTATATTTTTATATAAAGAATTATAGCTTTATATTGCATTTTAAACTTAGAATCTCTTTCAGAATGTAATATTATGAACAAATACAATAATATTACATTAAATATTCTAATTATAGCTTTTTAAATAAATAACAGAATTAGTACGGATGGAGCATCGTCAACAAAGTCAATTTTCTATCCTTTTCCAATCTTTAAGCTTATAGATTGTAGTGGCTTAAGATAACCCAGACTATTTGACAGCTTATTAGATAATATACTGACATTGATGAGGGGTTTAGTTATTTCATGCCATGTTCCGAATCTTAATATGTTTGATCATAAACCGGTAACCGCTAATGCCTGTTTACGTGAGGTAGCCATAGGAAAGGGATAAAGCGCAAATCGATAGCTGGTTAAAACTCTGCTATTAAATAACCCTTAGAGAGCATACAAAATTAATAATAAAATCATAATTGTTTAAATTTATGTAATATTGATGCCATGTACGTAAAAAGCACTTTTGTGATTCATACATACATATATCACATTAATATTCGCCAAAGTAAAATAGAATTGATATTGTGTGAAAAAATACCTATAGCAGCATATTATATTTGTTATTTTAATTAATATTAATAATGTTGTCATAAGTGATTATTTTGGAATTTAATTTGCTTAATGGCAAATTTCCATGACAAGAACTCTGTTTAGTTAAAATTTTACTAATTTTATAGTAAAATATATTTTAAATTAAAAAGTTTGCTATATATAGTTCTGTGTTTCATTAGATTGATTGTAATTTTATATTTTTTTTCCTTTTTATATTTTTGAGGTGGCTTACTTCTTCGAATATTAAACTCGCTTAACATTTCTGTAGTTATTCATTGTTTGCGAAACTAGGTGAAATATAAACACTTTTAAGAAGATTGTATCTTTCTGTTGTACTCCACATTTAATGCCCTATATATAGTAGGGTGTCCCTTATAAAACAAAAATTTCTTTTCAAATTTTGAAACGCATACCCTCTATATCTTTTATAAACACAAAACCATACTCAAATATAAAATTTTTATTTATAACATGATTGCAACCCGTGCCGACCGTGTCAGAAAATTATTCAAAACTGGTATTTTCTCCTATTAAATTATTAAAAATGCAATAAATGAGTAAATAAAAGACAAAATAAAATTACAACAAATAATATTTTTTATTACTAAAACAGAAAGTTGCTACAATTAGCCAGGGTAACTCCTTTTTAAGGTATGTTTTTTACAGTCCGGATACAAATTTCTATGGTCTTGAACACAGCGCAAAAGGAATTGCTTTTGCTTTTTCAGCTGTGATTAGTCTGTGAAAATCTTGCATTAATCTGATAGCTCTTTCAGCAGTGTCATTCACAACCTTTAAGTGACTTACTTTTTAGCTTCCAGAAAAGCAGCATTATTATTCCAAGAAGACACACTTATTTGAAGAAAACTGTCGTCGATCTGCAGTCGAGTTAGAAATGTGTTGCACTTCTCTGATACGAAATCATCTAGCATTTTATCTGAAACAAAAAAGATTAATTAATAAAAACAAAAAATAAAAAGTTTATAAAAATAAATGCAACTTACCAAACAACGTTTAGGGGATTTCTTCCTTCGATGGGATATAGCGTTTCCCAAAATTGAGATTTTATCCCAGTTTAAGAGTAAGTTGACAATCATTTTTATTTTAGTTTTGTTATCAACTTCATTGTCAAAAAATTATAAAACGAGTGGCTTTTATATAAATGCCACAGGCGTTGGCTAAAATTATTTAGAGCAGCTTTAGAAACTGTTGTGTCAACTTTTTTATAGTCTTTTAACGCCTTCAAGAAGCACAAATCTTGATTAGGTGCTTTTACCGCCTCTGTGTATTCGAGCCAAGGTTTTACATATAATGTCACAATAAATAAGCAAACATCTTGCAGAGCCTTTTTGTCCTTCATAGTCATGCTGAACTGAGACTAAAGCAAACATATTTTTAAAGAGTAAATCGCTCTCGCCATCTATCGTGCCTGATGCATAGCTCCAGGAGGCTTAATTTTTATTTTTTCTCTAGATAGCCGTCCAAAAACACTACGTGTAATTCGATCAATTCGCGATAATCTTCTCTTATAAAAGTTTTGCCCAGTTCTGGGCAATTTTGGTATTAGAAACATGTTGTTTTACAAAATCGTCGCATAGTTCAATCTTATTTGAATCGATGTTTTTCCAATTGTCTCTGAACTTTTTGAAGAGTGGTATATCTGGGCTGCTAGTAGTTTACCTAATCTTGGTTTCAAATACAGTTTTTGAAACCAATTCATAAACATGATGACGACAGGCAAAAAATATCAATTCTCTTTCTAAATTCTGCTCCAAAAGAGCACAAGCTCCATTGAAACGGCCAGTGTTCGATGATGTTGTGTCACAACATTTGCATCTTGTCAAAGAGGTTCCAGTCATAGAGGGTAGTTGTAACGGCTTTAGCTTAAGCGTTCTTCTTTTAAACTTTGCACATCCAAGCTTGGTAATAGTTTGCCATCCCAATGAACTGTGACTACGTCAGGTACGTTGTTCTGAAAGTCAGTTTTTATTGCTTCTGCCCATGATTTTCTCGTCTGCGTATGAATTTGCTGGATTGAGGATTTGTTTATGGAGAATTCATCGCAACTCAGCCCCAGTGCTTCTACGACTGCTTGAAGAATATGTACGGAGTCTTTTATACTTATCTGACATCGGTCTAAAGCTGCGACTAGTTTAGGTGTTATCAGATTCCTTCTACCTCTTTTCAAACTCGAGTCAGATTGAAGTGCAGCGCAGCGAACCTCTTGCAAGGAGGTGACAGATTATCAGCATTCTTCTTACTTGATGACATTGTTCAACCCATTCAAGCTTCTCACTGAGACATATATCACCAAATTGTTATGTAAGACTAAACCATCATTAATTATTGGTTATCTATATAGCAAATGCATCTTTTAGGGTTGTCCGATAAATAACTTCAATTGAAATAAACTAAATGACATCAATGTAAAATACCAATTGCCAGTAATGACTCGTGTTCTTTTCGAACAGATCAGGAAGTAAACATTTTTGATATTATCTTGACTAAAAATATAATTTACCTATCCAACAAACAGTAATTTTTGAACTCCAATCTGTCTATCTACGTGTCCTAATAACCTTCAATAATACTTCTTATAATTTTTTTTACCATCACGACTAACTAAAGGTTCTATAGACTGACAAAAATAATAAGAATACGTTAATTCCCCTTTTTTGCTAATCGACATTGACGTTAAGCCATCGAATGTTTAACAAAGCCACTAAGAACACAAACCAAACACAATTAAAATATTTTACTTACATACACGACCAGAAGGGCTAAAGAGGTATGGTTTTCGGCGGAATGAATAGTGGGGAGTCTTAGGTAAAGAATGCGACCCAACTCAATTGCCTCCGAACCTTGAGATAGTGAGGATAGCGCTTCTTGCAAACCGTTTTTAGCGTACGTTAGAGCAACGTTATATGGTAAGCTTGTTTGTTAAACTAAAAAAATTCGGTATGAGACTTTGAACCTGATAAGCCTACGGAGAGGATGTCGAATGAAGATTTTTGAATAGCGTACGTTGCTGCTTATGAGGTAATTTTTGGCCAAGTACAACAACGTTACCCCAACTATCGTATAGTCTATACTTGTCCTCGATTAACTTCTTTCTGTTCCCAAAACTGAAATTTAGCCTGAGAGGAACTCGTTTTGGGTCTATGAAGGAGGTCCAAACCACCGTGACCAAAGCCATAAACAACATTTCAATTTTCTTATTCCAAAAATCCTTTAAAGTGTGATAGACACGCTGGAAACGCTCTGTAAATGTAAAAGAAAACTATTTCAAAGTACTTTAAAGAAATACACGATTACCTTCAATACTTTTGTTTTTATTGAATTATTCCCGATATCCTCCGGGCAAATACTAGATATAATAAAGTTTATTAAACAGAGGAGTAGAATACAAAGACAGTGGTAAACAACAAGAGAACCTCTTTATAAAAATATGGTTCATCACTTGTTACATGCCACAAAAACATAAAACTGACAAATATTGAATTTACAATTACACCAAACACCATGAAAATCTGGAACCAAATAATAGAAAACTTTGATACGAAAAATCGACATTCTCCCTACTCTAATAAGCCATAACATTTCCTATTCCTCTGACGAAGAAAAATAAAAAAAAATTGCGAAACGCTTTCAAAGTATATTTACTCCATTAATATCAGATAATAACCGATCCACTGCACGTATAATAATGCTTATAATAAAACATATTTGCCTATAGCTGACGATTCTGACCAGTCAATATCTCCAACAGGAATTGTATTGTACATCAAGACATTGCCAAATAAAAAAGCATCAGGCTATAATCTCATCCCTAGTGGGATTCTAAAAAAATGGTTCATTTTTGACCACACGGGGAAGTGCAAACACAATTGTAGTAACTATCGATCTATAAGTCTCTTATCAACTTTGTCAAAACTACTAGAGCGGGTAATTTATAATCGATTTATTGCGTTGTTGAATAAATTTAAAATAATTCTATTTATTCAATTTGGATTTAGAAGAAAACGCTCTATAATTCAAAAATTAAAAAGAACTACTGAATCATTACAACAAAGCTACGAAAACGTACATTTTTGTGGAAGTCTATTCAGATATAATTCAGAAATTTACCAGGATTTGGATTGAATAAGTTCAATTTAAACGTTTACTTCTTCTTTTTCTCTATTCTTTAATGCTCTTTTGAGCATCGGATGATTTAAAAATTTAAAAATACAAATTTTACATTATTTGGTCAATAACATTTTTTCTTCCTAGATAATCGAAGATTTGCAGTTTGCATTAATACTTTAATCTTTAATACCTATGAGATTTTTGCGGGAGTTCCTCAAGGCAGTGTTCTAGGACCTACTTTATTCAATTTATTAATTCATGATATCTCAATTTCCAATATGAGTAAACTTGCAATTCATTCAGCACAACGACCTTCCTAAAGATA
Source organism: Sinelater perroti (assembly GCA_036346155.1). NCBI lineage: Eukaryota > Metazoa > Arthropoda > Insecta > Coleoptera > Elateridae > Sinelater > Sinelater perroti. The sequence continues at coordinate 48,088,983 of JARFIY010000001.1, forward strand.
TTAAACTATTTCAATCAGCCAACAATACCTGAAGTCTTTGGCTCAATAAGTGGTGCATTTCATTAAATCTACCAAAATGCGCCGCCAAAATATTCACTTCAAAACTATTCATTCGGCATTGCAAATATTCGGAGTTTATATGTATACGAAATTGATAAGGATGTAAACATTTTAATTAACATAAATTTTTCATTACGTAAGTAATGTGTTACTGTACTGTAGTAAATGTTTTTTAGACCATTTATAACATATGCTTGCTCTGTATAAATTACAACTTTAAAAACAAATATGAGAAAGCTACAAGCTATTTAAAACAATGTTTCACATATAGCTGTCAACTCTCCATAATTTGTTACAAGCGAGCAAATCCATAAAAAACTTGGAATAGATAATATCAAAGAGTTAGTTAAAAGAATTGACTAAATTTTTTTTTTAATTCTAAATACAGCAGCAATTAAATCGTCTAACAACTGTGCCGGAAGAACACGCACCTGCGACTCAAACGCCAACTTTCGCAAGATTTTATTGATACAGATTAAACATCAACGGTAATTACGTTAGATGAATGAAGTTCTTCCATGTTAATACATAATGTTATTTAATGTACAATTTTATCAATACCACGTATACCTTTGTAAAATGTTAACCTGGTGAACTTAATAAAAATATTTTAGAAATGTCACTAGCCTTAATTTATTGTATTTACCAACAACGGTTATTATATCGAGTATTATCTTGCATTTGTTACAATCTTTGAATTTACGTAATTAAATGGTATATCCAAAATATAATTATTTTATTTTATCTTTTAATTCAAATATTGTTTTATTGCATTTCATTACGTTATTAACCACTACTTATATAAGGTCATAGGCTAAAAATAAACTTAGACAAATAAGTACTTGCTTAGGCCGATAATAATTAGGAAAGAGCAAAGGGTTTAAAATATATTTTGTTTTCCTATTTACACAAAACTTTAACATTTATCGATTTCTAGGTTGGTCATAAATGGCAACCATATATTATACAAATAGCGATTGAACTAAGCAAATATCAAACTAATTTTCAAACAAAAACGGTTTTATAATTTGCGTGGGCATTTACATTTGTCCAGCTATAAATTGCTCATCTAGCAAATATTACAGTACGAAACCTTATAATATTAATAACTACAGTAATATAATTAGGACAATAAATATAAGTAAATCTCAAAATTAAAGTTTTGCTGAATATGTAGATAAATAAAACTGAAAACCACAAACTTATGTCGTTATATAAACATATAGCGAAAAGTTTTTATAAAGTCCATGAAGTTATAGTTTCGAAATAAAAATCAAAAATATGTATTTTTGGAAAAGGAAAAAATGTTTATAAAATTGTTAGTTGCACCTATTTCGGTAGGAATTAGAAAAAAACTAGCTAAGCGTTCATGGGACTGAAAAAAATTGATTGGTGTAAACCCTATACCGACAATTTCAACTGTTTTGGAGATTAAAGTCGGGGACAACGTTTCGCAAAGCTTCTATGGGCTGGTCTCTGTTATCAGTCGAGAGAAAACATAGATCAGGATTGTATTTGCGTTTCCAAGCTGCTAGTTTAAGTGTGTATAGGTCTTTAGCATCAAACATAAAAGTAAGGTACTCCCATTTTACTATTGTGTTGACATTTGAGTCACAGTCTCTATACTTCCATTGCTTGTAATGACTATTTTAGTCACCCACGTACACAGCAGGATGGGGGGTGTGTTTGGATGACTTGGGCTAACTAGAATACAGCTGGCGGTTTGTAGGTGTTGGAGACGGTGGTGTTTTAATTTTTATGACAACGTTATACATTTCGTCATTAGTGGACGTGGAGACAAGAGAGGCGTTTTCTATATCTTGTTTAACATACGTGGCTACGCCATATGATCAATGGTACGTAGCTCCTAGCAGTTCGTAGCTTAATATTTTTCCCTTTTCCGTAGTTGCTCTTCTTTTTCACAATAAGGTTTCTGTATAGCGACCAGGTCGATGTTGTCATTTTTTAGAAATTTTGATAGTTACTGGCTTTTTGAATAACTTATGCTTTCTATATTTAAGTGACAAATCCTAAGAGGGGGCCTGAGTTTTCTAGTCATTAAGTCTTGAGAAGGACCGTTAGCTTTGTTTGGTAGCATATTTACTCTTGAAGATGAAGAATGAAAGAATGTTAAATGGTAAATGTGTCTTATGGTCTGGAGTTACAGCACTTTAAAGAATTGATCAATAATAACTTTAGACTTATATCTACAAAATAGTTAATATATCGGGTTTACGCCAATCGATTTCTTTTTAAAACACTGTTCCTTAAATGCATAACTACTTTCGAATTCTTACAAAAATAGGTGTAACCCAAATCCTATCGAATCTAGGACACACCGTACATTAAAGAAATGACATTTGTGTAACCATCATTCTGCATCAAAATTCTATCTACTTAATGATGAAAGATTGTTTTGTTACAAATTTAGTAGATTATTACTGTGTTCAGTGGCAATACAGCACATTGTACTATTATTATGTCAAGGTTTGTATAAGACAATAAGAAGACAATGCAAAGTTTAATTTCCGTTTTTTAAATTTTTCTATAAAATTGTAGAACTTGACCATTTATTGGTGATTTTTAAATTTGATAATTGTTTTGGCATTACAAAACTGCGTATTAAAATGCTCCCTATAATACGAGGTGCCTTAAAGTTCTGTCTCCAAATTTTTTTCTTGGAAAGTACTTACCCAAGAAAGTTAAAACTTCTGTTACTTCTCAAGGTAATCTCCGTTTATACGTACACATTCGTTGTAAGAGTACAATGTGACATAGCTTAAAATACATTATAATAATCTATAGAAAATTAACCTACGGCACTTTGAATGAATGAAAGGAAAAAAAGAATACTATAAAGATTTGCTAAACTAAATACTTTATTTTACATTTTCTTGAAAATAGGCATCTGTCTGTACAGGTTGATTTTATATCTAAGCCACTAAATAGAATTTTACTGCTACATTGTACATGTTGTATACATTATAATGCTTATTTTTATAAAGATAACTAGATAATATACAAAATATATATTTGCTTAAAGTAATTTTTAGCTAATGCTAATGCCAACATGTCCAGTTATTAACAATAAACAGAATGGAAAGCCTGTTAAGGAATCCACATTTTCTTCGGCATTTCTCAGTTGCGCTTTTTTATGTCTTTATATTTTAATGCTTGATGAGGTATATTGCTATTTTAAATTTGCTCCAAATATTCTGTACACATTCTTTTGTAAACGCTTCGATGTACATAAAAAATATTTGTAATTCTTTTGTATGTCCTTTATCAAATCTAATTTATGTATTTCTTCACAGATTTCTGCGGCCTATATTTTTGATTTCATCTTTTTTGCATATAACTCATGTCAACACCATGGATTAATTATACTGTGCTCACCATTACCTCATAAAATTCACTAATTATTTCTTTTCTTGTTTTGTATGTTAAACGTTTATGTGTAGCGCTATGTACACTTTGATATTTATTTGTTTTATTGGACATGATCCTAATGTTCTTATATACATTGCATCTAAGATAAAAAGTTCATTACTTGTTCGGCTGCTTTATTATATGTTATTATTTTAGCATGGATTATATCTTTCTCGGTAAAAAAACATGGTTTATATTGATTTATAAATATTCCACAATTATAGTCTTTACAAAAACGTTGCTTATTCATGGTTTGTGTTAACCTGTAAACTTAATTATTCTTTTGTGTTTATAACTATGTCGTTGTATAGAGTTTTTGTTGCTTTTTAAGATATTCTAAAAAATTTATTTTTCTAAGGATTTTGAATTATTTAAATTATATATATAGATCGATTTCTACTTTTTCATTATTTTTCTAGCTTCCTTCCTACGAGTACGAGCGAGTTCAACACAGCACGCTCGGGCGAAAAGTACGCCGCGAGCGCCGGGTGGCCCATTCTCAGTGGATGCGCCCATATATATCTTCAATAATTTTATATTTCTCTGTTTGGATACAATCAAGAGATGATCGATGCCTACATTGTACGCTCTTGGTACACATGCGGGTCTAGTACTTGTTTGAAAATTTTATTATTTGGTATTACGTAGTCTGTTACAGCCTCCACGTCTCTTGCTCTCTATGACGTTTCTTTCTAAGAAAAGTACTAATTAGTTTTAGAATGTAAAAAGTAGGCTGCTTCAGGTATTTTTCATTTTAGGGAAAGGTGTTAACTAAGAGTACGTGTAATGCAACTATATGATTGGTAAAATTTTTTTCTTAGTAAGACGATTCAACACACGCTAATCAGCTACTAGTATATTAACGAAATCTAATAAATTAAATATTATAAGCAAATGTAATTGGTCGAACCAAAATCTACCGATAAAGCGACCTAAGAACAATAAATAAAACTAGAGCACGCATTATAAGAAAGCAAAAACAGATATCGTTGGGGTTAGAAAAACAAAATGTGGTATTAATAAAACACAAAAGACTTTTTCTATTTATATCTGCTTAATATGGACTGTACGCAACTGATAGTACTAAATATCTGGGTAAAGTAATCATGATGTTTAAAAAGGAAGACCAGAGTCAAAGCAAAAACTACTAGCACATTTGTATATTAAATTCTTTTTGCAATATACACGAAGTTATTAAATTCACGAGTAAAAATAATAAGTAAAATTTACCGAACAACGAGGATTTAGTAAAGAGCGCTTTTGTATAGATTATATATCTATTATTTAGAATTTATTAAAAACGTAAACAGTTAAATTTTGAACTCTTAATATTTTTGTAGATTACAGCATTTCATCATGTAAATTGTAAAACACAGTAGGGCATTATGAAACACAGTTTGGAAAATATTTTAAGTTCTTATATAATGGCACACAAGTCTTAGTAGAGTTACATGACCATTGCAGTAAACTTTCTTACTAATAAAAAGTGTATGGACAAGAGTATAGTACGCTTCTCACAATTTCTAACATATATATTAATTTTTTGTAAATGGAAAAATACTAGCCCCAAAGGTGTCCGAATAGGCAAGGATAAATGTATTAACTTTTAACTGACAGCTTGGCTATAATTCAAGACATTACAAATGACCTTTAAAGAATTTGTCACTAACTTTACTTAATAGGCAAAGAATCCGATCTGAACATTTCACACCAGAAGATAAAAACTATGATGATCCATGAAAAAGTACTAGTCTAAAAGAAAAGTTTTTTAAAACTGTCAATCAGTGGAACAACTCCATAACTATTTGGGTAATTATGTAGAATACGATTTCAAACGTATATATTCCAGTGTATATGCGAATCTATTAGAAAAGACCTCCGTAACAAGGCTAAAAAAGAAACACAAATAAGATTTTATAAAACTATAGCAATCCGCATCTTACTGCAAGGTAGCAAAACTTGGATTTAAAACAAAAAGACCGTTTGCACGTTAAATATCTGTAGATAAAATCCTTAAGAATTTTGAGAGTTCTTAAAAGACTTACTAAAGTAGACAGTCAGAAACGACTATACAAGAGAAAATCTAGAAGTGCAATATGTTACAGTAACAATTAAATCCAACGAACAAGACTGGATACTACACCTCAAATGGATTGAAGATCGCTATTTTTCTTTGCTATACATTTTAGCTATTTCGTCAATTACATTAAGATCTTTTATAAGTAGATTTAATAATATTTATTTATTACTTTTTTTTAATTTAACATTTTAAAGTGCATCTACCGTGTTCTAATTTTATTACGGTTATTTATAAAGTGTTATATTCTCACATAGAGTATTTTTCAATCTACTGTATATATGTAATTCGCAAAGTAAACTAACCTTTTTTAAACATAAGAAATATCTTACAGTAAAAATTATTCCAACACATACAAAACAATTATTTACAGGTAACACCACGCCAATGACAGTGGAAGTAAATTGTGTGGCAAATGTGAAAATATTTGTACGTAAATCATACATAGATTTTTTTCAGCGATTGCACTATTACTTTCACCATAATTAAATTAGTTACATTGTATTCTATAATATATTGCACTTTAGCCTCCATTAATAAAAGGAAACCTTGTCTAAAAATTTAAAAATAGCAACATGCGACAACAAATATGAAAACCTTTTTTGTTATATATACATAGTTTACTACTTTTAGAATTTTAAGTATCTGCGTTTGTTATATGATGCATAATACACTTTTTTTAATGGAAAATTCTAATATTAATGACATATTTGTAAATAACTTAAGGCTAAAAGAATGTTCAATTTTCAGAGAAAAGAGAACGTCAAATTTGCTTTTAAATTGCACTCATATTTGCTCACTCACTGCCTAAATTATATTTGAATAAGATGATTTACAAATAAATCCATCAGTTTTAAGTATAAAATTATATAAGGCGATAAGTAGTGAGAATAATGGATTTAGAACGAAGTTTTTTTGTAACATACAAGGTACGGCGGGAAAGTAATAAATAATTTATTTTCATCTAAGGAAAAGGTTCAGGTAAGAAATTCGATCTAGTTCATTCACCTTTAAGTCTTTGCGAAGTGCGAATCGCTTGCATGAGCGTTACGTTACGGCACAATGTTAATGTTAATCGGAAACACGCAATAAAATTTTGAATTTAATTTTTAGGCCATAAACTCACCTGGAAAAAAGTACATACAAACAAAACGCAGACAGATGGACATCAAATTTCGACAGATGTATTGGCTTGTTGGACGAACATCCAAACTCTCTCTAAACAACAAGTTACTGTTATACAAAGTTATAATCAAACCAATATGGATATACGGGCTCCAGCTATGGGGATGCGTCAAGCCAACAAACCTACAAATGTTCCAATCTAAAGTGCTGAGAACAATGGTGGAGGCTCTATGGTATATCACCAACGACGCGCTCCATAACGACCTAAAGATCCCTTTTATAACAGAAGAGATGCAGCGAGCTGCCACCAAATACAAATATCAAGTAACAAACCATGAGAACGACCTAATGAAGCAACTAAACAACAGCGGTCCCACTGTGAGAAGACTACGCAGAACCTGGCCTCAAGGCCTAGCGAAAAGAAGAAAAAATAATCTACAAGGGGAAACATCGGTAGATGATTTCCTTACAAGTTTAATACATTTAACATATTTACTAAATACTCTGTATAGAAGTAGACTGTAAATTCACAAATTGTCGATAAAAAAAAATTCTAAAAATTTCCAACTGAGACCCCTACTACGATACAAGAGGCCTAACAAAAGGATATTTTATCAAACACGTAAATGTTTAGATAAAACGAAGAGTCCAGAAACTAAAAAAAGAACATCTAGGATTAGCAATGTTCAAAGTGCCCCCAACGTCTCAGAGAACAATGTGGCCAAGGTGAAAGTAATTTTGGCTTCTGATCAACGTCCTAATATTAGATTAAAGTGTGACATCTAAAATTATGATACATGACGTTGCCACAACAGAATTGCACATACAAAAAATTTGTGCTAAATTAGTTTCCAGGATTTTGACCAACGAACAGAAGAAAAATCGTACATTGATGTCTCGTTAGAGTTTAGACTGTATTACAAGCAAGTTTGGTTTCTTAGGAAAAGTGATAGCTGATTATGAAACGTGGGCTTTTTAGGACGACGTAAAGACGAAAATATATATGAGTAAATCAAAGATAAAGCGATATTTTTGTCTATTTTAACTCTAAATAAATTGTCTATAAAAAGTTTGTACTATCTAAATAAACAATTAAAATTGAATTTTACATGGAACTGCTTAAACGACTGAAAAAATAGTGGAACCTGAAAATTGCCAATATCTGGGTTAATCACTATGATAAGGCACTAAGCCATGCGTTTCTGCTACTAAGAGAGTATTTGGTAAATCAAATCCTTATCAACGCTATCCAAACCTCTCCACATCCCAAACCTGGCCAAATTCAGCTTAAAAAGGACACCATTTTGAAACTGTAGAAATTGTGCCGTGTCAAGTGCTTTAAAAGAAATTCCAATACAAAACCCTCAGGTAAGCTACGACACGTAGCAGAATCGCCGACAACGCTATATTGATGTCCAAAGATATTTTAGAGAATGCACAAGTGTGTATAAAATATGTTCAGTTAGACACATTTTCTGGGATCAGTTTAATTCTTTTTCGATTGCATATTTAAAATTTCAATTCCGAAATGTTCATTATTAGATGTTTAAATAGTGAAAAATTAAACACTTTGTTGGCAGTATTAACTACTGTTTTTTAAAAATAAATTTGCTGTACAGAAAAATTGTAATCCACAAACGATTTTGTTTAGAATTATGAGACCCATTTAAATATCATTATACATTTCATTTTTCGCAAAATAAAAATGTAAATGTTTTAGGAACTAACTTTTATAATTAGCCAGATAAAGTCTCAAAATTTATGTTATACTGAAAGTAGTAGAATTAACTATCTTAAAATTGAGTTTTCCTGTTTTTTTCGTCATATATGAACATAATGAAAATATATACAGCTAGCAATATTGTATCAATTTTATTGTAAACAAAGCTTACTAAGTAGTATGGCTTGTCAGCAAACGAACGTACAATACTCTAGTACAGTTCGGTTCGTTATTCATTTTTTAAACTCACCATCAATAAGTATGTTAGTGTGACATTAAAATTTTTTTAAGAAGGAACAAATGTTGACAATAAACTGCAAAACGGCCAATCATCTAACAGCATAACATCCACCATTATTGTGTGTAATGAAATAAATTACAGCAAATTAACTGCTAATGAAATTAGTATAGATGTACTGGGTTCTTTTACAGTGAGCACCTATTGAGCAACACGACGTAATTCCAATAACTGCAATATGTAACGTTTTCATGACTGGAGATAAGACCAGGCTACATTACCGTTTCGGCCAAAAGTGGACTGTATCCTAATTTTAATTTTAAATAAAGAAACTTCAATCAAAAAGCCAAAGTTGGAAAACTCACCTTTGGAAGCGGACGCTCTGCTACAGAAATCGGCTTTACGTGCTGTACTGTTGGGAAACCAAGAAAGAGGAAAAAAGGACAAGTTACCCTAATCTTCGCTGCGGGGCCGATCGGAAGCGTCTTTTCTGATGTGGGTCCTTCAGCTGGTTGTGTCTGAAATTTGCGACTGGGTTTTACTTGGTTTCTCGCTCAGATACAAAGAAATTTGGACCGAGTTTTTCCGCCGGCACAATTGCGACTTCCGAAATACAATCGGCCAACAAAACGATCTCCGGGATGAGTAAACTCTGGTCGGCAAAATATCGAATCCCGATATAACAATCGGCCTTCAACAAACGACCACCAGTATGTGGAAACCGTTGCCGCCAATTAAACACGTCAGCAAATTCTCGGTCAAAGACGGTTTTGTACATACGGAAAATAAAATCCGACCGCACTCTTCTAAACCATCACTGTTATTATTCAAAAACGGAGCGACCGAAAAAAGAAGAGGCCGCGGTCGAAGCCGCTCTGCCCCATATATCGGCGCACCGCGCAAGCGGGAAAACTCGTCCCAGCTATCTCAAATCAAAATTAAAGCGCGTATACAGAGGGTGCCATAAGACGGCCGGCCCCAATTTAAAATCCAAATAAAAGTAATTGGGATTGGCGCCAACAATTACTTTATCCCAGAGTGTAAAGGATAAAGCATAGCGTCTACTAGTTAAACTCGTACTAAAATAAGCAAAAGTGGATTTTCTTTACGGTATTCTTCGATTTATTACATGCCAAAAAGGACGACAATTAATTTAAACACATATTGTCGAACAGTGAAAAAGGCGCAAAAACTATTAGTATTTTAGATGAGTCTTCTCGCTTCCTCCATATTTACTGGACTTCGTACAGTTACTCCACCTACTTCTGCAGTTAAAGAAACATTTAGGTGGTGGCAGGTTCAATAACAACTGTGAACTAAAGTGTGAAAAGCTTTTATTTTATTTTCACTTAAAGTACAGAGTTTTTTAAAAATAGTTTATAAAAATTTGACAACACATAAAATAAATGTTTAGATTTAAATGGCGAGTGTGTAGAAAAATAACAAAATCTAAAAATAAATTATTTAGAAAATGTTAGCTTGTTTTTTTACAAATAGCAAAACTTACTAAGAGAATCTTTGTAATTTTGCCTACACATATACATTCTCTGTAAGTACTGCTGTATTTTCATTAGACTTATGAACTAGTTATTGCCGACGTTATCAAAAATTAAAACTGAACTAAGCACAGTTTAAGTTCTATATTTTAATTTAGCGATTAAGCTTTTTGTAAATGATTAACTTTTTCGATTATTTTCTTATTTTGTTTTTAAGTATTTTTTAAAATCTATATTAGTTTATCTTTGTTTGCCTATTAAGATTTTAACAATCGGATTTTAAATTTGACTTAACACACATTTTAGTGCAAGGATGTAACAAGACAGTTTAATTGGAATGTTCTATATTAAAAATTTGTAAGTACGTCTTTTCAGAAAATCTCAAAGTCTAATTTTCGTTAAAAAAACTTAAACGAAAAATTTTTTTTGTAGATGAGTTTTGAAAATTTTGATTTCTGATTAGATACTATAAAGTTGTAAGCCACACTCATTTCATAAAAATTCGGTGCCGATTTATTGATCAAGATACATTTTTGTCTAATTTAAACTTATTAACGCATTTAATTTATATACATCAGTTACTTGTTTCATTTAAAAAATATTCTTAATTGTTTTTATTAAATAATTTTTATAGTATCTTTGGGTTAACTTTATTTTTTAGTAAAATAAAATTAATTTAGCAACTTGCACAAATCCTTTCTTGGTATTTGTCGATTATAATAAATATGGCATTTGCGGCACGTTCCGTCATTAAATTTTGTAATAGTAAACACCAATTAGAGTTAAAAATCTTCCAACTAATGTTTATTTTAACAGAAATAATGTTTACCGTTTATAAACTAAAAGTATTTTATAATATGTATTACTACATAAGGTTTTTAATGTTGCATTGCGCGAGTAAGCCCTGTGAGCACACCATCGACCGCTATTAATATTAGTTTTCATTCATAGGCATTGACGAACCCCTTTTCATTTCAGCTTCTTTCAAAGCTTTCTTCGACAGCTTCTGAGACCTTGCTCTCATTATAGCGAAAGCACTTTTTGCTGGAAATACTCTTAAAATTGCTCTCAACGTATCTGGGTCAGATTCAGGTGCTCTATAATAAAAACATGAATTTTTTAGCGCCTAAGCGGAGGCTTCCGTCGCATTAATAATTTGCGCAAAGTAATGTGGTAACAACGAATTGCTCCCTATTTGCTTAAACAGTGACGGAGTTCTTGCTTGAAAATGTTATTCTTTTTTAGTTTCTCTTCGCCTGATTGTTGGTGAGTTTATAAAAAGATTATCTAGTATGCAGACCGTTATTAATATTTTGTTTTAAACTACAGCTTATTTACGATTTGAATTGTGCACCGTTTGCGTTCTGTAAGCATTGAAAATTTACATTTGCGCAGTTGATATGTAGAGACAGGGCAAAGTTAAAAATAACTACTAAAAAAGCAATGCATTTGTAAACTGGGTTTTAAAGAACACAGTACTTGACAATAATTGTTACAAGAAACTTATATTGAGCAATAAATTTAATATTGCATACAGGGTAGCGAAAATAAATGTGCTATTCACGAAAAACCAGCGTATTTATAAAAATGCACTGTTTAGTTTGCATTTTGAACTGAAGAAATCATTGGCCTGTACATTTTCAAGGACAAAGGTGAAAACACTGTTGCTGTTAGTGGTATACGTTGTCAGGATATTCTAAGCAACCATTTCTTTAACAAAACTATTTTTAATTAAATTACGTGATTAACAAGATAAAGTCACGTGTTTCATAGCACTCACTTTACTTTAAATATTCTGGTAGTGATATCTCGCAAAGGGGTGACATTGATGGACCACCAGGGTCTTGCGATCTAATCTTATTAAACTTTTTCCTCTACGAAATGCTAACAAACCTGATACTTTTCCAGGGACAAAATGGACATGTAATTGTTGAAATAGAGTCGCATTTAAGAGAAAGCATTATAGAATACGTCGCTAATAAAATAATCACATATTAATAAAGTCATGAGGGGTATTTGACTGACATCGTACTCCGTACCGCTAAGTCTGTGCTTTACACTGATAGCAACAACAATCTGATTGTTTTAATATTTTGTGTTTTATTTTGGAAAAACCTTCAAAAAGCGCAATTTAGTTAACCCTAAATAAACGCAAGATTAAATTAGTTGCATTTATTATTCTAAACCTTTTTATGTACGTTTTTATAATTTAAATTAAATTTATTTGTAAGATTAATCAGCCCTTTTCTTAGGCCTATAAAATTGTTAAATAATATGATGTAATAATCATAACACTGCAGCTTTAAAAGTATTATAAATTGTAATATCATTGTGTTTACATAAAGATAATGAAAAAATTGAAATACCAATACTAAATAAAATACGATTTTAAATAATCTTATAAAAACATTTATAATAAAAAAATTAGATTAACTAACTTAGGCAAGTAGATAAATAATTAGAGTTAATTATTAATATAAATTGTATTTTATCAATAGTACTAAAGTCCTAAAGTTTTATTATTTTACATTACTTAATTTTAATATACCGTATAACACTAAAAGCAATGCGCTGTACAAATATGTAGGTATGAGAGAGATTTTTTAAGTAATCTACCTAAGCGGGAAAGAAAGCAAAAGTTAAAAAAAAACATATTTTTTTAAACTTCTATTAACAGTTAGTTTATTTAATCTCCAGTTTCAGATAAAAATATTGAGGAAATTTAAACAATGATGAATAATAATTGTTATAAGTTCTCTATCTAGATGTAAGCGTATTTATAACAGCTTTTTTAATATTCTTTTCATAACAAGGAGTCCGATAGACGGAATTAGACACTAAGAGGGAAATACGGCTCTTCGCAAATAAGAGTTTGTTTAACCTATGGGTGTATGTGACTTCTTTAGTTAAGTAAGTACATATTAGTAGAAACAACAACCTCTTAAGGCTTTAGTAAGTATTGAAAAAATGAGGAAAATACTTACGTGGTAAAACACAGTCCTAAACAGTTTTTCGATATAAACGGATTTTATGAATTTTTTCCTTACTTAAGATCGTGGTCGTTTTTTGTGCAATAGATCTTTAAGATTTTGTAGTGCTGTGTTATAACTTGTAAGACTAATATATTGTTTTTTGTTTTATAAATTTAATTAACAAATTTTTTATCCGTTACAGAAAATTTAAGCTGTTAATTTTTTCGTGGATGACCTTTATGCGCTTACTATATAAATTCGTGTTTAGTAGGGACGATCCTACTGATATTACGGTAAATTAAAATACCCAAGCTTTTTATCGTAGCTGAATTTCTTTTAGATGTTTTCATTCGGCAAAGTATCTGTTCCGATATGAGTTCTCAAAATTCAGCATAAAATAAATATTTTCGTTTCTAAATCATTATGTAGTACTTTAAAAACATGTTCTTGGGTTACTCCGACTGCTTGAAATCACGAATATTTTCATTCGTGATCTGTCAGAAAAACCTGCTCATAACTTTTTTAGTTTTGGATTCTATTGATTTTCCACCTCTTTACTCATTTTTAGCTAATTTTTTGCCCGACGGAAAGAATTTACAATAATATTTCACTAGATAATGGGTTGACTAACTTGCTCTATGAACAACGCTTATCTTGTTAAGGTATAAATTTTTTGACTTGTTTTTGTGAGGAACTTTATTAATGTTTTATTTCTCATTGAAGCGTTCATTGTAATTTTTTAAATTTTTAACCCTACCCCTGACATACTAGGAAGCTTTATTTGATATAGCACGTGCACTATCATACATTCAACGCCTAGAAGCGCACCCCAATGTGTTAGCAGTTACTTTAGTTGACAACAGTCAGCAAACAAAACGATTAAAACGAAAGACGCCTTTATATTTGGTGTATAGACGTTAATTTTGTAGATTGTAGGACATGACATAAGATAGTATCAGCATCATTAGTATTAAGTTATTAAGTTTTCACATAGAGAGTGCTGCTCATTGGAGCACACCTCTGCATGTCACTTGTACAAATTCAGAAAATATGTTTATTGTTTGTAAAAAACAGATTGCATTTTAAACATACAATAAAAAAAAACTGCACTATCATTACCGTTAAGAATTATTTCAAAGAACATACTGTTCGCTAATGACGATTTTCTACATTTTCTTATCATTGCATTGACTTGCATTTTCTCTCTTTTTGGATTATTTAGAATAAATTTTATAATTTGTAATGTTACTGAGAGTCCAGTACGAGCAGTAAATCGGTGCGGACGCCTTGCGTGCGCTCCGATAACAGTGCGACACGCTTGACATAAACGCTTATCGCTGGAAGCAGTAAGTGATTTTATTTTACTTATTTCTACTAAATATTGGTAACAATCGCTAACAATGTTTCAAAAATGGATTACCAACTGAAAAATAAACGCAAATGTGATAAATGATCACCGCCTATCAATGAGGTGCAGAAACGGTACGCATGGACCACCCAAGATCTTTTAACAAGCAACAAATCTGGAAACAGCCATAGCACCCACACATTCTTCGGATAATGATAGCCCGCAAAATAGGCCGCAAAATGCACAATCGGGCACCGAGAAAGTTAACCATAAAGCATTAATAGAAGATATACAAAAACTCTCTAACGGACCATTTACAACATCTTACAACACAACTACACTCCGTATTAACTTAACCAAAAACGAAGACTATCCAACACTAACAAAACATTTTACCACAAACGAGGTACAGTACCATACTTATCAGAACCCAAATGACAAATCGATATCGGTGGTTATTAAGAATGTTCCACTTTCCCTCACTGACCGGGAAATAAAGGAAGAATTAATTAAAACCTTGCCAATAATAAAAGTAACCCGCTTATATACTAAAGACAAAAAACCACTGCCAGTCTGCGCAGTAGATGTAACTAAAAATGAACAAGCCAAACGCATTTACTCGTTAACCTCAATGTACCATTCAATAGTTATAGTAGAAGCCAAAAGAAAAACTAAAAACATACCGCAATGCCACCGTTGTCAACAATATCGGCATATAAAAAATTACTGCTCATTAAAACCAGCTTGCGTCAAATATGCTGGCAGCCACCTACATACAGACTGCAAAATGAAATCTAGCGATCCACCAACATGCGCAAAATGCTGAGGAAACCACAGTGCAAACTATTGGAGATGCCCGCACCACATAGGGCTATTAAAGCACCGAACTAGAACCCAACCAACTACCACCAGTGCTCCCGATTGTAGATATGCCAACGTAAACAACACGCAAACATTTGAAGAAAAACTGAAAAGTGGATTAAATTCAATCAAGAATACAACCACTTCAGCTAATGGACTAACAATACCCGATAACATCACACAACTCATCATAAACCTAATAAAACCTTATCTAAGTCAAATTAAATCATTTATCACAAATACTCAGTTACCGCTACTTCTCAATGAACCATAAACATAAAAAAGTCATACAAAATTTAACCATCCTTAATTGGAACGTGAACGGAATCAACACCCAACGTTTATTATTCATAGCCTTCTTCGCCCGATATAATGTTGACATTGCCTGCATAACCCATCTAGACGACACCATCAAATTTAAAATTTCAGGATATCACACCTATCGTAATGATCGATTCTTATAAAAACAAAATTCGAACACACACGATTTCCTGAAATCAACAATTTAAAAATTGAAACAACAGCCATAAAGGTTACACTAGACGATCAGAGCCACGTTACAATAATAAGTGCTTACAGACAACCAAACAAAAAACTAATCGAAAAAGATATTAAAAAAATTTTGATACAACTGGACCACTATTGGTCGTAGGCGATATAAATTCTAAAAACACATTACGGGGCTGTAGAGCTACTAACCCAGAGGCAATAAAACTCGAAAATTTTGCAATAAACAACTCATTCCCGACGAGTACACTTATTACACCTACCGATTTGATCACCAGCCCGATATTCTCGACATTGTACTTCAAAACAACTTTAATAAATCAGTGTTTCAAAATGTCATAACAGAACTCAACTCTGATCATCTTCCAGTTCTTGTATCTTTTGCAAATACATTATCTGTCAAACAACCCAATCCAAAACGTATCAACCGGAAAATAGACTGGAATCAATTTAAAAAATTATTAGACAACAATTTGCATTTTTCTAAAAGCCTCCACACCACCGAGCACATAGACTCGATGATAAACCACATTACCACAGCGATACAAAGCACTACAAAATTGGCCTGCAAACCACAAAAAAGGACCTTTCCGAGAAATTACAATTATCCCCCGAGATACATAATTGAACTAATCAAAACCAAAAGCCAATTTCGACATGAATGGAAAATAACCAAAAATCTCCGAAACAATAATATAATAAACATAAGAATAAATTGTTACAAGCAACAGATAGCTGATCTTAGTCCAGGAGACATAGGGTTATGGAGAACAACAAGAAACATATTATACCAAAGAGAAGAAATTCCCACACTAAGTACAGAAACTAACAACGAAAAGTATAGTTCCGACGCCGAAAAAGCTGCTGCTTTTGCATCACACCTCGAAAAGACTTTCACTCCAGCAATTACCTGCAAGCCAACTCATCTTATGCAAGTAATTAACGACGTTGAACGAAATTTACCTATACCGGATCGCATAAAACCAACTTCACCCATCGAACTTAAAAGTACAATAGATACACTACCCAAAAAGAAAACTCCCGGCCATGATCTTATCACAAACAACATCCTCCAACACCTAACAGATAAAGCACTGGCCTACTTAAGCACCACTTATAATGCTTGTTTGAGACAGGGTTATCTCGCACAATCATGGAAACATGCACAGATAATCATGTTCGCAAAACCAGGAAAAGACAAGAAAAGAGTAAACAACTACAGACCGATAAGTCTCTTAACTTCAGTATATAAATTATTAGAAAAGATCATACATAAACGCTTGATTAACAGCATTGAAAATCTCAACATATTACTCACATTTCAATTTGAATTTCGAAAAAGTCACTCAACCTGTCATCAATTACAGAGAATAAGTGAACTTATCGAACGGGGCTTCGAAAGCAAACTGTATATCACAAGAATATTTTTAGATATCGCACAGGCTTTTGACAAAGTATGGACAGAAGGTCTTAAAAAGAAGCTTCTAAATATAGATATGCCTACTAACATTAAAGCTATCATCTTCTCCTTCCTGGAAAATCGAACCTTTGCAATTAGGGTTAACTTAACATTGTCTGAAATCAAAACCATTTGTGCTGGCGTTCCACAAGGCAGTATACTAGGACCAATCCTATTCAACATATACACCTCAGATATAACTAAAGTTACAGCAACTCTAGCAACATTTGCCGATAACACTGTCATTTTTACTCAAGCGACCAAACTAGAGAATGCAGTGATAGCACTACAACATGCAACAAACAGCCTGTCTTCCTGGTTCAAACAATAGAATATGCAAATTAACGCTGATAAATGCCAAGCCAAAATAGTTACCCTGCGAAGAATTAATAACTCTCCTAATGTGCATATCAACAATAGTATAATACCTTGGAACCCAAATGACTCTGCAGTTAAATACTTAGGAGTTTACCTCGACACTCGATTAAGTTGGAAATATAACATTAATCGTAAATTAACGCAAAGCTATACTAAACTAAAACAATTGTATCCCTTGATAAATAGAAATTCTACACTAAAAATTGAATGTGCGGTACTTTTGTACAAAAGCCTGTTACGACCTCTGGCACTATACGCATCACCTGTATGGTGTAATACTTCCAAAAACAACATACAAAAATTGCAGAGATCTCAAAACAAGGTGTTAAGAAGCGCAGTTAATGCACCATGGTACATACGAAACACACAACTACATCAAGAACTAGGCGTATTATACGTGGAAGAGTTTATTAAAAAATGTGCTAACAACTTTATTACTAACTCAAGTGCGTGTAGTGGTGCGGTACACTATGAACTGTTTCAAACAAATATCCACACTAGACTGAAACGCAGGTTACCACAAGATATCATACAACCTAATCGTGAACACAACCAAATCATATTGTTATGGTCAATCATTATTGTTGTAGTTAATCATTATTATTAATCGTTATTGTATTTACATACCCATGACACTGCTAATTAGTCTCATTCTGTTATAATTTAGTTATTGTATTCTAATTTATCAATGCTATGTATAACAAACGGTCATTTGTTGATCTGGCAATAAACTTGTAATAAAAAAAATGTTACTGAGTCTTCCCTTTTAATGATAGTTAAAATATTATTTTGAGAATATTACCTCACTAATAGAACTACCTGAATTTCGGTATTCTGTGAAATGTGATGTGTGATAAAAACGTAAGTTTACAAATATTATCAAGCATAATTTAACACTAAACACAAGACGCGGTATTTGCTGCACATTCAACTGACATTAACTAATAGAACTCTCACGTAAATTCCATAACGACGGAAATATTCCAATGTGTCATCTCATCCGGCATGCTAACCCTTCTGGAATTACTCTACAAATTTTGGTTACTCCACAAGTAAATATTTAGTATGGTGTTTTATAATAACTTGCATTCAAGTCGACACTAGAATCACGCAATAATTCGAAAACAATTGCTATATTTTAAGTCGGCAAAGTCGATAACAGTGAGCGAGTTTGCTTTATTTTATACAATGAGTTACATATAATTAAGTAGATGCCGATTTTTATTGAACTTAATCCGCTAAAAATTGCGCAATAAATTGCTTTAAAGATACCTAAAAATTGCACTGAGAATTTTGAAAATGGCACAAAAAATGAATTTTGGGAAACCTATAATTTTATTTAAGAGGCAGTAATATATAAATAAAAATAAATGTTAATTAGCAAGAATCATTTTTATACAAATTGTTGATTGTAATTTACAATAATATAAATTGTGCATTCTGTCACTTAATATGAGTTTTTAGGTAGAAAAGGATCGTTTCTACTTCTACACTAGTAATAGGCGCATAATTATATTTGGGTAAATTCTTTATTTTAAAGTCTTTGTCTATTACTTCACTGTTTAGCACTCTTACGTAATTAGTAAGAAGATATTTTTGTCTAAAAGTCTGTAATTTTTGTTCCTTGTCTCCTGGAATGCTAACAATTCTTTCTTTGACTATTTCTGTTACATTTACACTATCCCACAGTGCCATGCCATGTTTTTTCAATTTTTGTATAGGGGCAAGTATAAACGCTAAGTGTGTTTTTATAAATACAAAGCCGTACTTAACGTCAGACTTCACAAGCAAATGTTTTAACTTTCTTATTGGTTCACAGACTTCGGGTAAACTTTCTATTACTTTTAAAAATTTGTCAAAGCGTGTAGCATAAAAGAATGCTGCTTCTACCCATGTCTCCCAAGAGGTAATTATCGGCTCTGGAGGTAGCACTGTGTCTGGCATAAACTCCTTATACTTTAGAATCCTTGAAGAAGCTTTAAGAAAAACCTTTTTTCCTAAAGTATAAATTTAAATTAATTATCTATCATATTTTAAATTGTATAGTTAATTAGACATGCCGTTGTTAATAAATTTATTTAAAATTGCAAATAATTGTTGTACACATTACGTGATACCTACACGTAAAAATAATAGTAAAATATTTTAAGACTTTTACCGGCTTTCAGAAGCAATAACAACACTTTTGTATATATGTCACTACACGATATTGAAGTATTGTTTATGAATTGGCAGGTCGTCTAATAATTGACATTTGGCGAGCGTTTGGAAGCCACCAAGTCTTTTTGATTCCTCTTCATCCAATACCTCAATTAACAAATTTGCAATATAGTATCCTAAGAAAGATACAAATTATTATACGTATTATTGTTTAAATAAATCTTGCATTACCTCTACAATTTGTAGTTTCATTTACTATTATATAAACATATCGATTTGCAATTTTTTTTTATTTTGTCCATAGCTTGTGTATAAATGCATGGTATGTAATTCTTCTCCAATGTACTCCTATTGGGTACAGATTTTCCCGTATAAGTATACAAAAAATCCTTTAAGGGGTCACAGTTGAGCTTAGGTATCGGGATGTTGCTAAAAAATGTTTCTTTTGTCCGACGTTGAATATGTAGTTAATATCTGTTGAGAAGTCGCTTTTCTAAAATTCTGAAGAACCTTTTTTATGGCCTTCTAAAAACGAAATATTTTTTTTAATTTGTGCATTTAAATAAGTAATATAAATACATAAAACTAAAATATTTCTTAGAACAGGTAAGTGCGTATTCTAATTATGAATTTAGAAGAAACTAAAAGATAAACTTACCGGTTTTAGTGTGTGCGTCAATTAAAAACTTTTTGCTAGTACCAGCTGACTTTTCGAATTTCCTATCCTAATTATAAGGCTTAATTCACTTAATTAAATTAGAACTCTGCTCCTTTACTTTTGTCATCTTCTCTGAACACTTAAATCTTCCAAACATAAACGAATTTAATCTCCGTACGTAGTCATGGTATAAGAATTCATCTTACCTATACCATGGTATGTAGTCGGAACGAAATTAGTTTTTAGTAAGTGTTAAGTTAATTGTGTTAATTAATAAGTGTTCCGTAATTAATAGTGCAGTTAAGATAAAAACCTCTTAAAGGTGCAATTAAGAAAACCCAATCATAATAAATAAAACTGTCTACTTCGACAAAAAAGATATAATAAGATGGTAAATTGTCGAATAATTGCATTTTTATCAGAAATTTTCAAAATATTACAGAAACAAAAATTTCATTTATTGCAATTGCCAATAAAATCCGCTCTTTAGAAATAAGCTTTGCTAAAGATGCGTTTATTTACTCCAAAGCGAAAGCGAATTCGTATGCAAAACACAGCCGATGTTTAAAGATTTTTTAGTCTTTTGAAACTATGGACGATAGTTGTATTTATTATTAACGGGCGTTTCCTAGAAATCTGAACAAAAATTTAGTTATTAAAACTACTAAGACATTTAATAAGATCTATATAAAATAAAGGGATGTGGTAGTTTAGAACTATTTCATAATTACTGATTATTTGTCACTATGGTCGTAGTTCGTTTAAAATATATATTTAAGGCATATACAAAACTTATAATAAAAAAGTCTGCAAAATCATACACGCGCAATTATTTTGTTACTGAAAATTTAGGTTAACTATATTCCAGCGAGAATTTGATTGCTAAAATGAAAGATAAATCTGGCTGTGAAAGTTATGTCAACAAAACTTCAGTAAATTAAAATCTTATTTGGGGACAAAGGAAAACGTAACTCTCAGTGAGTTGCGTCGAAATCTTTAAAAGATAAGGATTACAAAGAAAAAATTATTTCAAAATGCCTAGAAAATTAAACGTGTCTTGCAAAGTTAAAGTGAAATCTTTTAATACGAAAGTTGATAAATCTAGTATTTGTTCTAAGCAACAAGTTATATTTCACTCTTTTTCATTGTTTTATCAACGAAAATGACGTTTTACCCAAATAACATTTTTTAAATTCTAGTCAATTCAATTCAAAAGCGAAGTTTAAATAAAAAATGATTACATGAATAGCCGTATTGTTTTGCAATAAATTTAAAAATTTACTTACATAAATGTACTCTACATCAGCTGATTCCCTACATTTCCGGCATTTACGAAAATAACGAATGTCTTCTTGTCCGATTTTTCTTATCTGCATTAAGCAAAGATCGTAACCTATGAGACAAAAACATTAGTTTTTAAAGAAGGATGGCAATCTTACAAACTACTCTAAAGCACATTTAAATGAAAACCTTTGGGTCTTACTGAAACAAACAAAACAAAAGCGTCAGCAAATATCGACATAGCGTAAGTACCCTTTCTTCAAAATTGACACTACGACTGAAAAGTCCAAACTAAAAAGGGATAAACCTTATTCGAGAAAAAGAAGTAATAAAACTGAGTTACTATTTTCTTTTAGTTTCTTGTTATCACATTAAACTTTGTTAATAAATTTATATTTGCCAGTTTCAAGTGTTTTAATTATCAGATTCTCTACAGAAAGCACTTTTCATAAAAAATAAAACACTAATCTAAACAATATACTGTATAAGACAAACCAACTTCAATGTAAACTGAATGCATATCAATTTCTGGAAAAATAAAAATACAAATTTTCCTTATTAACTGCGTTGAGAAAAAATCAATTACTGAAGAACACTTTATGGCTTTTAAATAGATAGAAGAAAGTAATTTTGAAACACGTTCTATAATGGTAAAACTTTTTTCATTACGACAATGTGCCGATGTATTTAAGCCGTGTTGCTAAGCAAAATTTAAATAAACTCTCATTTAAATTTGAGGAGATGGTATACGGAGCAAATGCGTCGTAAAACCCATTATCACAAAGGAAACTTAAACTTAAAGAACCGTTGGTACAAATCTATATTAAATCTATATTAAAAAAAACAAATATAAAATACAAATTATAATTTTTCCTACATAAACAAATATTAACGATAAAAAAAATGTTTAAACTAGCTATAACACTATAAAAATAAAATATTCGGTTATAAACACCAGAAAGAATTATAAAAGCTCTATTGATTTTTATTAACTTTAAATTTAATTTAAATTTAACTACCAAGTACATAGCTGTTACAACTAAAAATAATGAGAATAAATATTTTATACCAAACTGTCATTCTATTATTTCTATTTTTTTGAAAAATTAGATGTAAAGTCTACTTTCTACGCAATTAATAAACGCTTCTCATAAATCCAATTACTTCCCAACAAATGTTTAGAAAGTTTGATTTATATAGGTATGTTGCAACTTAGATTTACCATCTATTAAAATAGTAATATAACGTAACAAAAGTTAAATAAAAATATATTTAGTAATTTCAAAATTAAATTTTGTAATATGTGCAACCGGTATAATAAAAACTTGTACGGAAATTGATATTTTACATGTAATGAATTTATTACAATCAAATAAGGTAAGCTTTATTAGATATGTATACTTACGTCTCTGACATAAAAATAATAAATGTAAAAAATGTAGGCAGTTTAGAAAGTTTCTTAGCTTTAACAGGAAATTAACAATAAACTAATTATAAATAAAATATGCGTCAAATATAAGTTAATGTGATGATATTATTAATGTGAAAGGAAGTAATAATTTTAAACTTTCATTACTTCTTAAATGTAAGTTAACTTAAAAAATATATAGTACGGCCCGTGCATTGAAACAGAGTTAACGTGTGCAAGCCAAATTTTTACCTGCGATATCGCCGCGCCCGAGTCGCAGCCTTAAGGTCAGGCGTACTTATTTATTTAATAATTTAGTACCCATGTAATCAACTTTAATACTAATGTTTCCCACTGGCAATGGGAATAATCCGCCATCACAAAATAACTCCAATATGTATCAACAATATGGTTACCCACCCTCCCATCAACAGCAACAGTATACTGTAAGTAACAGTATACATTCAACACCACCACTCTTCGAACAAACACCATTAAAGCAGTATGCAGTGCCATCAATCCCACCGGTTCAACCCTTTCCGTATTATAAAATGCCCGTAATGCAATATCCAAGGTTGTCTCAAGTGCAATTACCTTCCCCGCAAACCTTGCCGCAAAATAATCAAATAGAAAAGACCAGCAAGAAATTTTAAGTAATGTCGGCGAAGACGAAAACATGGCTGATAATAATAACACTTGGCAAGTGGTTCCTGGCAATAAAAGGAAAAGACGGAAATATAACCCACAATTAACTCAAACATTCAACTTAACACAAACAAACCAATACTCTACGTTAACAGAGGAAACAGATGTACCAGGGCTAGCAGCAACACTAATACTACGGGTCAAACTGTTCAACTGCCAAAACCACCGCCAATCTTTGTTCAAGGTGTCGAAAACTATCAACAAATGGTAGCTAGCATCACGCACATAGTCGAAAAGGAACAATATACCTATAAATGTATGGCCAATAATGTCGTTAAAATCAATGTTCACACGCCTGACTCATACAGGAAATTGACCGCCCATTTTTTAGATACCAACGTTATATTTCACACATATCAAAACAAGCAGGAGAGGGCGTATAGAGTAGTTGTACGGCATCTACACCCCACAATCCCGATAAATGTAATAATAGCAGAATTGGCAGCAAAAAATCATAAAGTTCGAAATATTAGCAACATCAAACACAAACAAACTAAAGAAGCCCTGCCTGGACTTGGAATCGGCCAATAACAACAAAGATATGTATAAATTACAGTATCTGCAGAACCTAAAGATAACGGTTAAACCACCTAAGCAAAATAAAACTATAGTACAATGTACAAGATGCCAAAACTTTAACCACACGAAATCATACTGCAATCGCCCATATGCGTGTGTCAAATGCAGCGGTAACCATGATACAAGAACGTGCACCAAAAATAGGGATACGCCGGCAACGTGTATCTTATGCAATGGACCACATCCTGCCAACTACAAAGGATGTATGGTCTATAGAGAATTACAAAACAAGACCTACCCAAATACACAGCAACCAAAGAAACAACCTGCACAGTATAAGCCAGATATAAGAAATTTTCCTCCTCTGCCAAAACCTAATGTTTACGCTGATATGCCGATGCATACCTATAGCCACGTTACAGCAAATAAACCAGACTCATCTAATGACCTCACCCTCGCACAATTCCTTGCCGAGTTTAAGGAATGTTCAATCAACTGCTACAACAAAATAGCATGATCCTCAACATGCTCACAACAGTAATTGCCAAATTAGTTAAATAATGTCTAAATTCATACGTATTGCATTATGGAATGCCAACGGCCTCAATCTAAAAATTGGAGGTAGAAGTCTTCCTTCAAATGAACAAAATTGATGTACTACTCATAAGTGAAACACACTTTACAACAAGAACGTTTATAAAAATACCTCAGTACAGCATCTACCACACTGTACACCAGATAATACAGCCCATGGTGGCGCAGCTATTATTATTCGAAACTCGATAGTTCATCATGAATTACCAAAACACGAAGAACCGTTCCTGCAAGCTGCCGTTATCGAAATCAGTAAACTTCCTAGCCCAATCACACTAGCCGCTGTATATTGCCTCCAAGACATAGACTAACCACGAACATACTACAACCATTCTTCAACACCCTTGGAGGAGATTTATAGTAGGTGGCGACTTTAATTGTAAACATACAAGGTGGGGTCTCGATTAATAACTACAAGGGTAGAGAACTTGAAAAATTCTTACTAACAACAATTACATGCATTTATCAACCGGTATTCCAACATACTGGCCGACTGACGTGAACAAGATTCCAGATTTATTAGATTTTTATATAGCCTCGGGCATTTCAAGAAATTATGTGGACGTCACTCCTAGTTTCGATCTATCTTCGGACCACAGCCCTGTGTTAGCTGTCATTAGCGCTACAGTTATCCAAAAGCAGCCTAAGCCAGTACTTTGCAATAGACGAACTGACTGGGACAAATTTAAAGTACACGTCCACCGACATATAAATATTAATATAAGCTTAAAAACACCGAAAGAAACAGAGATCGCAGTTAATCACTTTATAACAACAGTCCAAGAGGCAGCCTGGAATGCTACACCAATGAATATCCAGAAAATCGAGTCATTTAATGTTTCTAGAGGTATAAGTGAATTAATAAAAGAAAAAAGGAGGGCAAGGTCAATCACGTCAATCACATACAATCGACTTACTAATAAACTTAGGAAGAAGATGTTAGAGGCGCGTAATGAAACATTCCATAACTACATAACCAACTTATCCAAAGAAGTATATGGAAAGCCACTAAAGGATTTAAGAGGCCCCAACAACAAGTCCCGCCGTTACGCAAAAACGATGGCTCCTGGGCAAGATCAGACAAAGAAAAAGTTGAACTTTTTGCCCAACATCTGGCAGACGTATTCACACCTCACTCTAATGAAATTGATGAAGATGTTAACAACTTTCTCGAAGCACCACTACAACTATCACCCCCTATAAAAAAATTTACAATTGGTGAATTACAAAATGAAATAAAATGGTTAAATAATAAGAAAGCGCCGGGCTTTGATCTCGTTACAGGCCTTGTACTTAAACAATTACCACGACAAGGAGAACAATTCTTATTGGCACTCTTTAATGCAATTCTACGCTTAACATACTGGGCCTTACAATTAAAGTTTGCACAGGTCATCCTAATATTAAAACCTGGCAAACCACCAAATGAAGCTCAGTCTTATCGCCCAATTAGTCTACTGCCTGTCGTGTCAAAACTCCTAGAAAAATTAATATTAAAGCGAATAAACGAAAATAGTCTACTTGAAGAATGGATTCCAAATCACCAGTTTGGATTTCGCAAAGGACACTCGACCATAGAGCAATGCCACCGAATAACCAATATTATTCAGCAATCATTTCATAGTAAGAAATATTGCTCTGCTGTATTTTTAGATGTGCGGCAAGCGTTTGACCGTGTTTGGCACAATGGGCTACTATTTAAAATTAAACACATCTTTCCACATCAATACTATCTCCTGCTTAAATCTTATCTAACTAATCGACACTTTCAAACCAAAGTTGGTATGGAATATTCACAACTGTATCCAATCACGGCTGGTATTCCCCAAGGAAGTGTGTTGGGGCCACGCTTATATCTGATTTTTACTGCAGATATACCGTCGACACCAACCATAACATTGGGGACATTTGCAGATGACACTGCAATCCTGGCATGTCATGAAGATCCACAAATCACAACTAATATCTTGCAAGAGGCACTAAATACAATAGAGGGTTGGCTGGAAAATGGAGAATTAAAGGTCAATGAGACGAAGTCCAATCATATAACATTTACCACAAGACGATCACAATGCCCACCTGTAAGCTTGAATAACGTACCCATCCCGCAAGCAAATGTAATTAGATACTTAGGTCTCCATATGGACACAAGATTAACGTGGAAACCACATATAATAAAAAAACGCAAAGAAATGGACATCAAAATTAAAAAAATGTATTGGCTCATAGGAAGAAACTCTCAACTCTCAACAGAAAACAAATTACTGGTGTGCAAATCTATCATACGACCAATATGGACATATGGCTGTGAACTCTAGGGTTGCGCCAGCTACTCAAATATTGACATAATACAACGTTTCCAGTCTAAGACATTAAGAAGTATATTCAATGCTCCCTGGTATGTTTTAAACCGTATCTTCCACTTTGACTCCAACGTACAATATGTGCGGGACAATATCAGACAACGGGTTACAAGCCACCATGTTCGGCTAGTGGGACACACTAATAACGAGATTACACCGCTAACACAGCAGCCAGTAATGAGACGACTTAAACGGAAGTGGCCATGGGACTTGACAGAATAAAGAAATCATACACCGTCCCCTAAGCCTTCAAATGGAGGTAACGAGACTGCACCACTGGGTGCACCTCTCTTCAAATCTATTCCAAACTTCACGCAATTAGCTCATAGAATTTATTGTAATTAATTCTGATTGCTAATGTACACGAATTCAATAAAAAAAAAACTTAAAAAATTAAAGCGTTTTTAAAAAGTTTTTGTTTGAAGTACGGAAGGGCAAACAAGTACAATTAAATCAATTTTGTTGTACCTATATTATTTAAAAGCACTTGCTTTTAAACAATGATTCTTAATTATGCAAACATGTTTTGCTGTTGCGTCAGTCCCTTCACCGATTTACTGGTTTCAATAAAGCAAACAATCTTAGGAGGTATGTTACAGAGCAGCTGTACAAGTTATTTACGATTTACTACAATAATGCCCTTGCGGGGTTTCTTTTCCGAGTGAAAATACGTTCTACATTTTTAAACTAGCATTTAACACTTAAGGTATTTCCTTGGAGACTTTAAGCGTTGTTTTGCAGAGTACTACATTATTCTTTATAAATAACAATGTAAACTTTTTTTATTTATATGTTTTATTAAGCTACGTTAGATGATATTTAAGACTATATTAAAGATTCAATAATTTACTAAGGCGTTGTCAAGTGGAGTATACGTTTAGAAGTATCTAATTAAAATTATTATAACTAGCGGTCGACATAGGAGTATAAATATACAAATATATGGTTTTTTGAATTTTACTTTCCTACTATAAAAATTTTTTCAATTATATGTAACTCCCCCTTTTAATATTGCTTTTTCTATTTAGTAATCAATCACACATGGATTTGCAGCAAGAAATTGCTAAACAAACAATAAATTATGATTTTTATGTAGTTTAATTTTTTTTTCTGGTTTACTTTTCAAACAAACTGTAGATAACAAATTGGTCCATTGTATTTCGTTTTGACAAATTCCCTAACCTAAAGGTAGAAAATTTGACAAAACAAACGTCATTTTGACGTTTCAAACGTTCCCTAACCTAAAGTGAGAAAATTTGACAAAATAAACGTCATTTTGACGTTTCAAATGTTGGTCTGACATTGCAGATGTCATTTTTAACTTTTAGTTATCAACCGCATATAATTATGCATTAAAAAAATATTGGTTACCAATCATACAAAATTATAGACTGAAAAGTCTAAGTAAAAATTTATATTATAATTTTTTCTTTTTACTTTTGAAATAACTTATTATATATATTTACAAAGTTAAATTCGTATTATTGGCGAAGTCAAGATGCATTTACAAAACGTTAATTGCTTCCCGTAGATTTCGGCAGGTGACCGCGGCACGGCCTGTAGGGCCCGCAGCGTCCCGGGCCATCCGGAACTTGCGGAACTCGCGAATACTGACGGAACGAATAATCGTAGGAACGTGATTTTTGGCAAACGAGTGCTTTATTGTCCGCTCTCAATTATGGAGTAAACGAAAGTTTTTTATCGTTTGCGGTTCCGGAAATATATACTTCGGCTGCGCCTGCCGCCGGCCCAGAAATTCGTCCTTCGGGAGTGCTAGGGGCCGCGCGGAAAGGCACGAACGATTTTTGCTATATATTTTCTAAATTATATTTCCGTTTTTAATATTTCTTTTTCTATTTACTAATTATTCACACATGGATTTGCATTAAGTAATTGCTAAACAAACTAAAGTCATTAAGTAAAATTTTGATTTATTATTTTCTCTTTTTACTTTTCAAACAACCTGTATACGACAAATTGGTCCGCTTTGACAAATTCCCTAACCTAAAATGTTAAATTTGACAAAGCAAATGTCATTTTGACGTTGTAAATGTTGGTTTGACATTGCAGATGTCATTCAGAATTTTAGTTACCGACCACATATAATTAACATTAAAAAAACATTCCTAACCAACCACGCAAAACTATGGACTGTAAAGTCGCTAAGTAAAATTTATTTTTTTTTTATTTTTTCTCTTTTTACTTTTGAAACAATCTGTATACAACAAATTGGTCCGCTCTGTATTTCGTTTTGACAAATTTCCCAACCTAAAATGATAAATCTGACAAAGCAAATGTCATTTTGACGTAGATGTTGGTCTGACATTGCAGATGTCATCTTCAATTTTAATTACCAACTACATATAATTAGCATTTAAAAAAAAAACATTCGTTACCAACCACGCAAAATTATGGACTGTAAAGTCACTAAGTAAAATTTTAATTTTTTTATTTTTTCTCTTTTTACTTTTGAAACAACCGGTATACAACAAATTGGTCCGCTCTGTATTTCATTTTGACAAATTTCCCAACCTAAAATGATAAATCTGACAGAGCAAATGTCATTTTGACGTAAATGTTGGTCTGACATTGCAGATGTCATCTTCAATTTTAATTACCAACTACATATAATTAGCATTGAAAAAAACATTCGTTACCAACCACGCAAAATTATGGATTGTAAAGTCGCTAAGTAAAATTTTAATTTTTTATTATTTTCGCTTTTTACTTTTGAAACAAACTGTATATCACAAATTGGCCCACTCTGTATTTCGTTTTGACAAATTTTCTAACCTAAAATGTTAAATTTGACAGAACAAATGTCATTTTGACGTAAATATTGGTCTGACATTGCAGATGTCATCTTGAATTTTAGTTACCATCTACATATAATTAGCATTAAAAAAAACATTCGTTACCAACCACGCAAAATTATGGACTGTAAAGTCGCTAAGTAATTTTTTAATTTTTTTATTTTTTCTCTTTTTACTTTGAAACAACCTGTGTATCACAAATTGGTCCACTCTGTATTTCGTTTTGACAAATTTTCTAACCTAAAATGTTAAATTTGACAATACAAATGTGATTTTGACGTTGTAAATGTTGGTCTGACATTGCAGATGTCATTTGATTTTTAGTTACCAACCACATATAATTATGCATTAAAAAAACTAACAAATTACTTCGAAGATGATTTTAGAAAATATTGAAATAATTATTTCTATAATACAATATGCAGAGGAACTGCTTGCTGCTACCAGCTGGCACCATCGAAAATTTTCATCGGCCGGTAGGGATCGGCCAGCAGGATCGGCCAGCAGAGATCGGCCAGCAGGGACGGCAGCTTCCGGGCGGACAAAACTAACTCCTGAATACTGACTGAACGAATAATCGTAGGAACGTAATTTTGGCACACGAGTGCTTTAGTACCCGCTTTCAATTATGGAGCAAACAAAAATTTTTTTATCTCTTCCGGTTCTTGTAATATAATACTTCGAATGCGCCTGCCGCCGACCTGGAATTTGTCCTTCAGGGGCGTTCGGGGACGTTCAGCCGCGCGGAAATACACGAACGATTTTTGCTATATATTTCGTGATGTCAACATAACGTCAACGCATATTTCATCAATGTGTCGGAGCGAGACGGAATTAGGTGACCCGCAAACAAAATTATCGCGGGCACCGTCGAATTTTCCTTTCTTTTGGCTGGACGGCGGCGTCCTCGGGAATGTCAAAATTAAAACGCAAATTTTGACCGAAGGAATAATCGCAGAATTATAATTTTCAGTATACGCGTGCATTAGGGTCGTCTTTCAATTTTAGTGCAAACGAAAATTTTGTATCGCTTCCGGTTCCGGAAATGCCAAATTTCGGCGCCCCCGTACGAGCTGCACGAAAATGTTTTGTAAGTAGAAAGTGCCCCCTTTTAGGCTCCACAAGTTGGTAAGGGAACCGCCTTCGTATCTCTTGCTGTTTCGGAGATATAAACGAAAACGTGATTTTTTCCAACTTTGGAGCCGTTTTTGGACAGGAAGATGGCGAGCAAGGGCAAGGGTTGTTAACCGTTTTTTGAAGCCACTTAATAGCTCTACAACTTGGCTTTTACGGCAAGTCGATATCTGCGAAAATGTTTTTTAAAATTTTGAGAGTGAAACTTTATTATGGGTTCTATAAACTCGCGAAGACTCCCAGAATGTTCCTCATCTGTGAGCGGCTCGCCAGAGAAAACAATTTCAGTGTGTTTTTGGAACGCGTTTTTGACACATCCAATATTATTGTGTGCTTGTACCGATAACGTCGTTTTAGTACAATTGAATCGAACTAAAGAACGGCAAAAACCGCGTCCCGCTATCGCTAGCCGTTTCCGAGATATGAAAAAAAATTTTTAAACTTTGACCATTCTTTTCACCAGGAAGACGTCGAGATGGCTATGTCATGCACTATGTTTATTTTCTTCAATATGGCCGAACTATCCATCAATGAGGGTGCGGTTCGAAAGAAAAGTTTGTTGAAAAGGGGGTGTAACTCATTTCTATACTTATACTCCCAATTATAAAAATATTATAGTTATGCATAAAAAATAAAATTATTACTAAGACATTGTTACATTTTTTTAGATAAAAGGTAAACATGAATTTGAATAATGTACAATATTTAAAAATTATTAAATAATAATTTGACATTAGTTCTTCTTAAACAATACGTTTTTGAAATTAATACAAAATAATAAATGCTCGGGTAAAACTAGTAAAAGACAGAGCTACTGGAAAAGAATTGTCGCACCAATAGCGTTTTAAGTGGATTAGACTTTAAATAAATAAAGAAAGTAAATCATCAAGCCAAAATATAATTTTCAAATTGTAAAGAAAAGAGTTGTTAACTGTTGCATTTCTCAAATGTGGAATAATAAAAATTCAAACACATGCTTTCCAATAAAAAGGCAAAGAGTAATTTTTTATAGTTTTGTGGTTCCGGCAAAATGCCACAAATTATTTAAATAAAAATTTGTCTAACCGAATCTGGTAGAAAAATCTAATAAATCCAGTTCTTGTTAATCTTAGATGGTTTGGCTTTTCTAGTAGATTCAACGCCAAGTTATTGGTATTACTCTTGATATTTTTTGCTAAAGGCTTTTATTTTATCTTAACAATGTATCAATATCTTGGTAAATTAGACAGTTATTAATATATAATTAACCATAAAACCATGGAACCTTGCTGATAGTTTTTATAACTTTATTTTGAAGGCGTTGTAGGATTTGTATATTAGAGTTATTGACTAACCCTTATAACTGTTTACCGAATGTCCATTTAGGTTTTGCCATATATTTATATAATTAAATATTTATTTTTAATATATAGTTAAAAGTTTCAGGTTATTAATCAGTAGAGGTCACAAAGTTTTAGCCCTAATTGTAGTTTTCTAATTCATATGTGGGTCTTCCAGTTAAGCTTTTTATCTAAATGTATACCAAAATATTTAACGCTATCTTGTTGTAGAATTATATTGTCATTTAGGTAAACTGAACTGTTTTAACTTCTTGACGATATTGAGCCGGCTTGGCGATCCAGGATATAATGCTTAGAGATACACTGGTTATGTTTATTTAGAAATTACAGTAGTGAGAAGATTATGCTGTCCATTCTTTCTATTAGCTTTATCAGCATTGTTTCAGTTTTGTTATTTGTTTGCTGGTTCCATGTTTGTATTTGATGTTGGTTGTCTACTTGTGGAAGTTGTAGATATTTATCGGATGTTTTTTGGGAATAAGATATACCTGTTGAACAATTTGGGAGTTTAGTCTAGGTCTTATTAGTGGGAATTTACGATTGTGGATTTCTTTAGCCAACTGATATCTTCGGTAATTGTCGGGATGGTGTCCTTAGAAATTAGCACATTTAAAATTTTTACACATTTCTTTTTATTCACAATTTGTTGTTAGATATTCTCAACCCCATTAAACACATCTGGATGTCCTATGCCAGTAATTTTTCGAAAGTTTAAATCTTTGACATTTTTAACAATGTATTACTTCACGTTTAACATGCGAAGGTTTAAAGCGAACACAAAAAGTATTGGTAGAATTTTTTTATTTAATACGTTATGTCCATGACCGTTAATTCGAGTAATTCATTTAATATTCACTGTAGAATAAGTGCTACCTAAAACCACTTTAAACTTTTTGTTTTGTTTGTGTTAGAAGCAGAGAAATTCGGTATTTGGTACTATAAATTTTGGTACCGATAAATTGGATTTTGACTTGAGCGTTACCCATATTTATGATATAGTATACGCCTTTGGTTTAAACGGCTGGAATGTTCGTTAGCGGTTTTAAACTAATATTAGGAAAGGCTTTGCCTCTTGTAGAGTTACGTTACTTTCTTGACTGTAGAGCCTGTCAGATGTCGAAGCACTTAACCAATAATTTGTTATTCTTTTAGGTTTTGAACGAGTTTGTTTAGCATAATTTCTTTTGTTTTGTATTATTTCGTGTTTACCATTGCAATTGTGGTGCTTGTTGATATTGCATAGGAATGTTACATGTTACTGCTGTATAGTTGATACGTGCCATTGAGATGCACCTGATCATAAACCATTTATGGATTTGCTGAGAACTGAGTTTTATAATTTGGCCCCTCGTACATGCTCGCCTACTTTATTTATACCGCATCCCCGCTGTATGTTAATGACTCCCTCACGTAAAATAAAATAAATAAATGCAGCTGATTTTTTGCCTGCAGCGACAGCGCTTGAAGGCGCAATTGCGACAAATAACATTTGATATTTAATTACTAATCCCTATAGCTTACTTATTTAATTTATTATTTCAGATAGCAGTATTTGACGTACGATAAAAGTTGTTATTCCAGCTTTACTACGACGACGAGAAACACGCTTCAAACCTTTTTCCTTAAAACAGCGACTGTGGTGGCAGTAACGCCGACAAGAAATTGCCGCCCAGGCGACCCAAACTATCATACCAAGTTTCTTTAAAAATTGTTTATGTTTTTTTCGGCACAAGTGGTACATACTGACAAATTTCAACGCCTGTCAACTAAAACTCGAACTGGTAACGCAACACGTCTATTCTACTTGAATTCACAAACAAATAAGGTTATATATTTTATAATAGTAGATCTATGACAAAACTCAAGAATCAGACAAAAACGTTATTTTAATAAATATATACATAAAAAACACAATTATTTAGTTCCAAATATGTGAGAAACTCATTCCAGTCGCGAGGGCAGTTGATTAGTTATATATAATCTTTTTAACATAATAATGCACAAAACATTTCAAACGGGTTTAATAAAACAATATTCAAGTTAAAATAATGTATCTAAATAAACTCTCTCTTTTCATTTAACAAAATCACATAAAATAGGGCATTTTCAATAACAAATACATAATTAATTAGTCAATTAATTTAGGCTTACTTTAGGGCTAAAATGCAAGTTGTTCACTAAAATCACTTGTTTTTTATTGTACTTCTCTATATAAAGTCCTAAATACAAAAATATATCAATAACATCCATATGCAATAAACTATTTATCTACACATAACTAAATTTAGTTACCACATTAGCTATATCGTCAATAATATCTACTTGTCAGCAAGTAGTCCTAACAAGGAAGAATACAATTTATTGCGTATTGTACACAAAATCAATAGCTTAAATTAACGGTAGCGACTGATACCACATGTAAATTAGGTAAACAGATAAAACAAACAGAAAGCAATCAGTTCACTGTGTAACATTCAGTTTCTAAACAATACAAAACACAGTTAAAGTAACCACTTAGTGTGGTTGAAAAACTGTCTATACAACACTTATTAAAGATGTTTAATTCCTCACAAGCTTTTATTGTTTTATTTTAATTTAGATTATAATTAGTTTATCATAAGTAATTTTTATATGATAATATAATATAATGTTCTTTTATGGATCAAAAATAATATTAATAAAAATCAAAATCGTAATGATAAAATATTACCTATCCATAGTAATTTTGTTTATATACTAATTTTTATAAAGTAATTTTTATGTTTGGTAAGTCAATTACACAACAGTTATAATAATTTCAATGTTGCGTTAGTTGTTTGCATAATTGAATACGATACTATATATTTTTATTTATGTAGCATCAATTATAAAAATAAAACATTTTGTTAAACACTATAAACACAATAATTTTAAATTATAATAGCATGTTTTCTATAAAGACTAAATTATAATTTATAAATGCTTCTCAAACCATTATGCAACATTTTTGGTAATTACCATGAAATTAAGCGGCTAAATGCTAATTTTAGAATTAAACTAAGTTTTTGGCGTCCTCGTTTGTGAGAGTGTACCTAAGTTATGGTGATGAAATCCTCAATTAACTTAATTTCACCTAACCCGACCCTACACCCTCTTTTTACCCTGTGACCTGTCACTGTCAAGCAAGGATTGCAAAATAATGCCATTAAAGTATAGCTGCGATTTTTAGATTTGTATTTGCGTTATACGAACGTTTTTGTTTGTTTTTGAATTTTAGATTTTTTTTAATTAAAAAATAAAGTAAAATTTTTAATTCATTTTGACTTTACATAGGAGATACTGACATTAAAAATTGTCTCAATTATTAGTGTGTGCGATGGGATAAATGTTTACTATCAAATAATCCTTTCCATAAATAACTTTATGATGTACATATTTTACTTAAGCACAAGAAATATGTAATCATTAAAATTGTATTAATAGAAGGATACTATTGCTGTAAAAAATTGTTTTATCTAATCAGTTTGGTATAGTTTAAGAAGTCATTTAGAACAATAGCCTAAAAATCTAAATTTAAATTATTAATAGATCAAAAGTTGAAAAAAATATGTAACTAGAAATGAGTAACCTTGGTTTTATAATCAACTAAAAGTACGTTGAATGATAATTAATAAAAGGTAAGATAAGTAAATAAGTTTGTTACTAATATCACTATAAAACACTTTATTAAAAAATATTAAAAATTATTACTTAGAAGCCATCTATTAAAAAATTAGACTGACGTGAGTTGTAAAAATGATAAAAGAGTAAGTCTGAAATTGCTTACTAGAAATGTTTTAAGGTTTTTCTTATATTCATATTTCATCTGTCGTTTAACTCCAACTTGAAACTGAACATTTCTTTATGGACAGGGAATTTTAAATGTTACATATTTGTTAAATTATTTATAAATCTATAAGCAACAATAAAAAAGCAAGTAATCTTAAATTTTCGTGATTCTTAAATATTTCTATCAATAGCTCTTATTAAAGTACTTATAACTTAGGTAAAAACTAATTTTAAGAATAACAGCTATCAAACTTGCAATTCCCAATTTTTCCAACTAATTATGTTGGATATAATCAAAATTAATTGTACCAAATTCATTACAAATGGAAATACTTCTTCAACTTTAATAATCGCTCTAAGCACTATAACTTTTCTTACTAGTTTATTAAAACTTCAATAAGCTAAAATATTTTAAACCGAAAAAATTAAATATTCTAACGTCATCGAAAAAAATAATATAAATATTAAAATTACCGACTAAGAGCAAGTATTTAACGAAGTAGGAACAGAACAATGTGGCAACTAGTCAGGAACCGTAAGAACAAAAAGCCTAATAAAGTATTTTAATCTACATCATTAAAAAAAAAAATACAAAATTGTTGCAGCCCACTTTTGGTCTCAAATAAAAGTTATTTGCCTAAAACAATCATAAATAATAAATACAAAATATCAAAAACCCTTCCAGTACTCATATTTGGAGTTAAAAATTTTCAATTTATGATAAGTAGTATCTATAAAGTAACAAAGAGAAAACTATACTATAACAAAACCAGCCACAATAACACATAGTTGATACACCCAGAAAACTAAGACTTAAAATAATAAATTACTATTTACCGCCTATATCCAAATTAAAGAAGAATGAGCATTCATAATTTTTGGTTTGACCTCCATGATCCCATACCAACTAAAAATAAAGAATTGGAAACTGCAGGTTTGCAAAGACCACAACGTAATTAACTTTAAACGTAAAGCAACTAAAAAAATTTTATCATTTTTTTCATAGACCTAGAATTTTAAATAATTAATAAAGAAATTTTCAAACAAGAATTTATATGCAATACTAAAATAACTATTAAAGCTCTAAAAAAATTATAATATAATTTAATGTAGGAAATAATGACCTTACAGCTATTTTAAACTTATTACCTAACACCATTTTACTGCTTCAATGTAGCAATTTTCTAAATATAATATTATGTAAAAGACAAAAAATATACTCACCAAACGCACGGTATGCAAGGCAAACAATCCTACAAATTACATTGTCAACAACTTTTACGTTTGAATTCCTACTACTAGATGTAAAAATTTTTATAAGCTTTAATAAAATTGTTGCTAAATGTAAAGCAATTTGAATTTTTATGTGCGTTTTATTTTCATCTAACAAATAAAAATGTTCTTGGAAAATTAAATTATTTTAGATTCAAGACCTGTAATAAGTTCAAATCGATTTCGACTAAAGAAGATATTTAGCATAGTACTATTTGATTGGTAAAACTAGATATACATAACACAAAAGAAGGTAATGTTATTTGTCATTTGTACATTACAAAAAAAAACTGACACAACAATTTTGTAAATAAGGCGCGATCTCTAAATAAGTGTATAATCGTTAATATAAGTACATACGTACCGGGACAAAGACATTGAAAAACCTCTATAAAAGAGCTGTCTCGTAAACGAACTGAAGAACAGTTAGTAAAAGGCGTTGTTTTCTTAGAGGGAACACCTCAACACAAAAGAGATGTACAATGGACACCTAAGTTACAGACAGCGTGGCAAGTTAACAGAGACAAACAACAATATCTTGTGCGAGAGTGATGCTTTAGTTTTCAGAAGTCAAGCTATCTATGGAAAACCAATAATAGATCTGGAAGAATACAGCAACTATCCAGTAAGGGTATGAGGAACAAGTACACTAGAAAAAGTGCTGTAAATAAAATAAGTCTGTGAAGCTGCAATGCTCCCGGAGACATAGGTCAAACGGCCTCAACAAAAAAATACATATGTTAGAATCGTAGAAGTAAATCCAGAATATTTAAGGTTGTGTTGCAGAAAAGTTGAAAGGCTGTCTTACGTGCATGCGCAGTCTTTAATAGGTAACACTACAAGTTACATAGAAGCTTTGCATAATCAACAACTTGTGAACAACAACTGTTGATAAAATAAGCCGAGAACATAACAAGAATCCCTTTGCTCCGAAAAATTGCACACAGAAATTGTTGCGTGAGTTTGCTACAAAAAAAAACACTAATTTATGACATAGCTAAGAAATACAGTAAATTTAACTACCAGGAGAAAGTAATTGCTAATAAGGTAACTCAGATCAAGCGATTTGACTACAAGATAAATGATGAATGCAAATTGAAAGAAAAGAAATATAACCATTTTTATGAAAATTTTACTAATTCGTTGAATTTCTAGATTTAGCACCCTATTATATATATATATATATATATATATATATATATACATATTTACAAAAAGTAAGCAAAGAAATGTGGCGTGATTCTTGGCTTTTGATTTGCACGACAAAGTTCGTGCCTTGTAAACAAAGACAGCCTATACACTTAAATGGAAAGTAAACAAAGACGGCTGACATGTAATTTAGCGTGCCACGCTCTGAGGGCTTATTTTACACGAGGAGGTTCGTGTGTTTGTGCATGCTCGTCGGGGCCGCGCTCGCTCTTTCTTGAATAGCCGGGCGGCGATTATACTCGTGAACGCAAAAAGCGCGTCCGCCACGGCAATTTGATTTGTTCTCACCGAGCTGAGCTTTGATTGTAGTGAACCTAAGCATATGCCGCCCATAAGAAATACGTATAATGCACGTAAGCGTTATGTAAATATTTTAAAGTTGCGCATGTTCAATCAAAGTAGCGTCAGCAATGTCCTTCTAGTCTGTATAATTATGTTGCCTTTGTACCTATTACTTTTTATGCTATAGAAACAGATGCATATTTACTAGCTTAATTAACAGTTCTCTATCCGTTATAAAAACGAAGCCAAATGTCGACAATACTAAAGTTAGGTTATGCAATTTCAAATCAAAACAAATATTCTGTTACTGCTGCCAACATTAATCTAGGAAAAAATTAAAAATTACTGCAAATGAATGTAAGAAATACATAAAGTTGAACCGATTTCAACCTTAAGTATTTCTTGCGTTTGAACGTAAAACGTAAAAATTATGGAAGAACATTCTGAACGAGCGCATAAGCTTTGCACTGATTCAACTTTACGTATTACGTGTTTCTCACCGGCGGCTTATGCCGTTCATTGTGAATAGGCACTAAGTTACAT
Organism: Sinelater perroti; assembly: GCA_036346155.1. Lineage (NCBI taxonomy): Eukaryota > Metazoa > Arthropoda > Insecta > Coleoptera > Elateridae > Sinelater > Sinelater perroti. The sequence goes on from JARFIY010000001.1 coordinate 48,128,741, forward strand.
TGGTCCACGTTTTCGATTCAATTAAAAATTTATACGTTCCCACTTTGCAAAAATTTGAGGGAAGACAGGTGAAAAATTGTCAGCCTAGCACACCAAAAGTTTCTTTTGGTTAGCAATGCTCAATATATATTCTGGAGAACGTCGTTTAAAATATTGCTGAAAACCTTCTAAATGCATGCCTTTAAGTCTTTTAATGTGTGAGAATTTATTTTTTACGCCTTTTTATTTGCGTAATGTCACAGTTAAAAATCTCATGGAGTAAAATCTAAATTTTTTGGTCGCTATTTATGAGTTCCGTGTCGTTTCAGCCAACGTCTTGGAAAATCATGTACACACAGTGAGAGCAAAATGGAGTGGTGCACTATCTTGCATGAAAATAAGGTCGGTCAGCTAAAACCCGTGGCAACACGTTATTCCTCACCACACGATAAAGTTTGCATTTTCTTAACCGTCATTTCAGGACCGTTATCAAGTGACTTCCAATAATGGCAGTTATGACAAAACCACCCGCATGTGGTACTATTCAAAGGTCAGTTATAAACGTAGTTCAGTACTCAGAAAGAGTTATTTTAATACAACTAAAAGCGGACGCAAGCAATATAAATCTAATTCAAGTGTATGCTCCGACAAAAAACAAAAGTGAAGACGAAATCGAAAAGTTTTATTCACAGTTAAACGAAGTGTTAAAAATAACAAAAAACAGAGACGTTAACATTACCATGGGTGATTTTAATGCCAAGGTGGGAGGGGGTAATGTTGGCAATATAGTGGAAAATTATGGATTGGGTAATAGGAATGAAAGAGTTGAAAGATTAATAGAATTTTGTCATTGTAACAATATGACTTTAATGAACACATGGTTCAAGCTGACAAAAAGACGACTATATACTTGGATATCACCAAGGCATACAGAACAGAATGTAATTAGAAACCAACTAGATTTTATTATGATAAATAGTAGATATAAGAATTCTATTACCTCAGTAGGCGGGCTGTGATGCTGACGGATCCGGGTTCAATTCCCGGTGCTCTCTAATGCCTGGCGGGTGGCCTACTCAGTCACTAAAAATAATTGAGTACCTGCGTTCATTCGAACAAGAGGTAATAATGGCGGTCGTCTAAGGTGCGGTGCTTGCCACATCGCCACGCATCAGAGGTGGTGCGCGACAACCGGACAGAGCAAGCGAACGTATGAGAGCTTTAACCTCTCAGTTCGCAGGTCGTGCTGCCAAGCGGGGCGTAGGGCCTTACCATTATTATATTATTATTATTATCTCAGTAGACATATCTCGGAACAGACATCAATTCCAACCATAACCCTCTAGTTACAGACCTTAAGATAAAATTAAAAAAGTTGAAAAATAAGATGCACATCCAGAAAATAGATACAAAAATGATAAAGGATGAAAAAATCAAAGAAGAATTATCGAAAGAAATAGAAAATAACCTAAAAAATATTACAGAAGTTAATAATAAAGATATAATAGATATAAACATGAAATGAAATAATATAAAGGGAGCAATATTACAACCTGGAAAAGATAAACTGAAATACAAACGAAATGAAGCAAAAGAACAATGGATGACTCAAGAAATAATGACTCTTATAAAAGAAAGAAGAAAATACAAAGGACGAAACATAGAGAAATATAAAGAAATACACAAACAAATAAAAAATAAAATAAGAGAAGCGAAAGAAGCATTTGTGAATAAAAAATTTAACGAAATAGAAGAACTAGAAAAGAAAAATGATGCGTTTAAAATGCATAAAAAAATAAAGGAACTTACAGGAATAGGAAGAAAGAAGAATAAAGGCATGATAAGAGATAAAAATGGTAAATTAATATTAGACCTGCAAGAAAAGATAAAAAGATGGGAAGAATATATACAAGATCTATTCCATGAAGAAAGTACTATAAGAACTATAAAAATTTCATCAACGATGCCAAATTGGCAAAAAATAACAAGAGAAGAAGTTAAGTACGCTATTGAAAATAGTAAATGTGATAAGGCAGTCAGCCCAGATGAACTTTCAGTTGATTTGATTAAAATAATAAAGGATGACAATTTGGATGCCTTGGTAGATTTGTTCAATACAATTTATGGAACGGGTAGTATTCCTCAAGAAACCTCAACATTCATAATGTTGCCTAAGAAAGAAAATGCGAAAGAATGTGCTGAACATAGAAGTATAAGCCTCATGAGCCATACTCTTAAAATACTGCTAAAAATAATTCACAATAGAGTATATAAAAAATTGGCAGAAGATATCGGAGAAACTCAATTTGGCTTCAGGAACGGCATGGGAACACGCGATGCACTATTTGCTATCAACGTCTTAATAAAAAGATGTCGTGATGTTAATGTTGAACTACATTTATGTTTTATTGACTACGGAAAGGCGTTCGACAATGTCAATCATAAAAAACTAATAGCAATACTAAAACAAAAGGAGTATCGAGGAACGCACAATAAACTTAATTGAAAATTTATACTGGAGGCAGAACGCAACAATACGAGTAGAACAGGAAACGTCAAAAGAAATTGAGATATGTAAATGAGACAAGAGTGCGTCCTGTCACCCATGTTATTTACTCCGAGCAAATTTTCCAAAAAGCCCTTTCAGAGGTTACAACCGGCGTAATAGTGAATGGAAAAGTAATCAATAATATCCGTTATGCCGATGATACCGGTAATAATCGCTAAAAATGTAAATGATTTACAATTAATGATTAAAAATATTAACATGGTCAGCAAACAATATGGCCTTAAAATAAGTCTCAATAGAACTAAATATATGGTAATTAATAAAGTAATGCTTAACATACAACAATCCATAATAATTAACAACCAACATATAGAAAGAGTAAATAGATATTAATATTTAGGTACAACATTAAATCAGGAACACGACCAGACTGTAGAAATAAATAAGCGGATAAAAATGGCAAGATCAGCAAGGAAATCATTCCTCACTAATAAAAATTTAAATTTAAAATTAAGAACCCGCATGGCGCAGTGCTGTCCTTTCCATATTATTATATGAAGTAGAGGCATGGACCTTAAAGAAAAATAATATTAAGAGAATTGAGGTTTTCGAGTTATGGATTTACCGCAGACTCTTAAAAATATCATGGAGAGGCAGATTATCCAATGACCAAGTCCTTCAAAGGATGGGGAAAGAGAAAGAGGTTGTTTTTAAGATACAGAAGAATAAGTTAGAATACTTTGGCCGCATAATGAGAGGATCCAAATACAACATACTGCAAATTCTAATACAAGGAAAAATCGAAGGCAAAAAATCAGTGGGAGGAAGAAGAATTTCGTGGCTGGACAATCTAAGAAAATGGTACAAATGCACATCATTAGATCTGTTTAGAGCAACCGCATCAAAAGTGAGAATAGCTAGGATGATTTCCAACCTCCGTGGGGAGATGGCACCTTAAGAAGAAGAACCCGCGTGAAATACAATGTAATGACTTGCAGAGAATGTTTTCAAATAATTTAGACCAACCTTCATGCCAACTCAGCTTTTATCGCAAGAAATTTGAAATCTATTTATTATAATCTATTTGAAAACTTTTTTATTAGGACTCCAATGATGTTACAAGCTCTGTAGCTAATCTTTAATGCCTGGCGGTTCACAGTTCATCCATCTTGCATACGCTACCTTAAAATCCAAATACACATGTGTTTATGTAAGTGCGATAAGAATATGTGTATGCGGAAACTAACGTACATTTTACTATACTCACAACAACCTTATATTTAAATTGTTTTACGTTTACATTTACAAAGTTATAAAACATCACTTTACCAAACATTTACTACTATAAAAAATGATCAAAGGTTAGTAAAAATAATAATAGTGGTTCCAACTGAATCTGAAGAAACTGATGTGATTCGCACATATTTAGAACAAAACAAAATATGTTGTTGCAACATGGAAGCCACTATTTAAGACAAAATTGCAGTTTTTAGATACAAAACTATTGCTACATAATATATACTAAAACATACCTATATGGATATAAGCAGTCATTTACGCTGACTTCAAATGTAACTCCAAAATCAATACAATTGCGGTATAGAAATTTTGTTCAATCATTTTTGTATATAATTTCAATTTTAATGTTTTTCAGCTTTTATTTCGATTGCAACAAAATTTGGTGCTAATTTTTTTGTACTAAATATTTGAGGCATTTACAAATGATACAAATTCTCCTTCAAAACTTTGGTTGTGTTGGAATTGCCATCCAGTGGTTGTGGAAAAGTAAACTACAGTGTGACATAATGCCACCAGGTAACAATGCTATAGCACACAAAAGAAAGGTAGTGAGCTATTTGTGTAGCATTGTTTTTTTTTAATTTTAATTAAATCAGCTCAGTATCTAATTTGATATACATGATTCAGTTGTATGTTGCCCTTAACTTATACTAATATAGTGAAGATTATTCAAATACTCGAATTTTATATTGTTCATTAAACTTACTACATGTATTTGATGTTTGTATATACAGATTGTGTATTTATTGTAATAAGTCTTTTGGCAGACTTCTTTTTAATCTTTGGTGTTTATCTTTTTATCCTAGGTTATACGTCACTGCACTAGGATACTCATTGATCGTATCGAAGAATTTAATACATTATGTATTTATGTGGTCTAATATCAGCAGCAATTTAAGTTTTGCAATAATTGAAGTTTTTTGAGGTTTGTCTTTGATGTTTTCCTCCGTACGAGGTACGTGTAGGGCAAGATGGGCCCCAGTATTGTTTGATAGATTAACGATAAGCACTCAATAAGCAAGTGTAATTTTCTGTTTATTAGTGGGTACAACTTTTCAAGTCTGACGTAACGCTCACTTAATTTTTTGTTCACATAATATACCCATCCAAGTCTAGGAATCTAGATAGACAATCAAGTATTTAATTTGGTGAGTCCTTGCCATTCTATTCGATCCTGCTTTAATTTAATCTTATAATAGGTAAGTTTTTGATTTGCTTTAGGGTGAAGATTGTTTTGATTGAGCTTTTGTTGTATTATGACTTTCCAATTGTCAAACAATTTGCTGATTTTATGTAAGGCACTTTGTACATAATTAACCTTTGTTTGAAACTTTATGCTTTGAAATAGGACATCGGTATCACGCACCAACGTACCCAAGGTAGTTTTGTTGGTGATTTGCAAGTCTTGCACGTAAATGTTAAACAAGATTGGCTCTACTTTGCGGTATTCCCACCGAAATTGGTCTTTTATTGGATGTGATGGCAAATACCCTCACTGAGAATGTTCAGTCTTTTAAAAATGATGAGATTACACTAATAAGGTAATCAGAGACTCCCCGTTCTATTATTTTTTATCTCAGTCCTAGATGCTAAACTTTGTCGAGGGCACTTTGAAGATCATTGAAGGCTACTACAGTGTATTACTTATTCTCCGAGCCTGTTTCAATTGATTCAGTAATTCTTATTAGCTGGTGCATTGTCAAATGGCCCTTTTTAAATCATATTTGTTGATGGGGTATGACATTACGGTCATTCAAAATTATTTGAATCCCCTTATGTGTAACTCTTTCAAGTAGTTTGGAGAGTGATGATAAGAAATTTATGTGTCGATAACTTTCTGGTCTGTGTTTAACTTTTCCGGGAAGTGTATGGACACGTTTCTATTAATTTGGAAAATATCCAAGTCTAAGGCAAGCATTAAAAGTAGTAGCTGTAATGGTTAAAGACTTTAGTTAGTTGCTCTAATATGCCGTTTGTTATTAAGTCTGGGCTAGCTGATTTTTTGTTGTGTATTTTTGAAATGAATTCATTAATTTTAGCCGATGATGTCGGTTCGATCTCAATTGGGTGCTGACTGTTGAAACTATTGTTTGTTTCAGTTATTTCCTGCAATAAGTTTGGTGTGATGTTTGTGTCATTGGGTGTGAATACTTTTTTGAGATGCGACGCAACTACATTGGCTTTATCTTTGTCAGTTAAGTGTGTGTTCTCATTATCAGTTAGCGAATGAATATTATTTCGTTATCTCTTAATATGTTTTAGTAGCCTGCCACATAGTCGCATCTCTTGAGTGAAGTTCTTTAATGTATTATTAAATTATTATTAAAAAATCCAGCTTGGCTACTATAAAGAATGCAAGTGTTACGAACTTTCTGTATCAACCGTTACTATTGCTGCCGTCCAACGATTGTGTCAGTCAGAAATTACGTCTCACTTTGCTACTTTGCCATAATGGGTGTTGACGTTATGTTGACATTACGAAACATATAGCAGCAATCGTTCGTGTATTTCCGCGTGACCCCGAACGCGTTAGTCTGGCAACTTATGCTTCTCACGCGGCCGGGAACTGGAGACCTCCGCACTGTGCTTTAAAGATATTTGATTATTATTAAACTAATATCGGTCTAGTTGCATTCTGACTTGCTGGGTAAACTGGTTAGTTAGTGCTTTTAACTGTGGCCGTCTAGTTTTCTGCCATTCACGTTTACTCTTGTTTGTTAATTTAACTAAGTTTATTATTTTAAGTGTTATGTGAAGACAGCTTCGCTTTTTCTGTTTCTACGGTGTTAAGGCTAGTTGAACACTAGTTTCCACTACTTCTGTGTACTAGTTGACAGCCTCATCTATATCATTGGTTAAGTGAATAGATCCAAGAATTTTTATGCTTTTGTCTAGCTTGCGTTGAAACCTGTTTCAGTCTATTTTGCCTTTTATTAATCTAGATAGTACGAGTATTTGCTGTGGTTCATTGTGAAAAGATATAATAAGTGGTAAGTGATCTGAGTCTAGTTCATTCAGAACAGTGTGATAAAGAGATTTTTGAAAGTTTTTGAATAATATAACGTCTAAAATATGCGGTTCGTAATATAGTCTATAGTTAGTAGATATAATCGATATTTGTATGTTTTGGTCAGTCAATATTAAGTTTAACCTAATACCATTCGAGTTATTAGCTCTACACCCCTAATATTTAAGTTTGCAGTTTAGATCGCCGATTAATAACGTTGATTTGTTTGATGTAAAATATTTTAATAACATCTTCTTCAAGTATTCGTTTATTCGGTTGTTTATAAAGCGCATGAAGTGAAATTTCAGTTCTATTATCTAATGTCACATTTATAGCTGCTGTTTCAAGGTTTTTAAGATCTAGATCTGCTAACGAATAATAGCTAATTCTTGTTTAATTATGATTGCCACACCTCATGGTGCAGTTACTTCGTAACCCGGTAGTTTGAAGGTATCTGTATTTAGAAGATATGTATCTGAGATGCGTACCACCTCCATGTTATATCTAGACAAAATATATACTGCGATGTCTTTTTAACCCATGAACGTTCCAATTAACAACTGTTATGTTCCTAATTGTATGTTTTTTACTTGGATCTATGGGAGGATTGTAGTTGTATTAGTGTTGTAAAAAAGGGCATAATTTTATTAAGATGTGGTAATAGTACTTCGATTATTTTTGTGACGTGGTTTATATTAGATTTGGTTGGTAGTCTAGAAAATCGTCTATTGTAGTCTTGTTGATTTTATATGTTTAGTGGTTGATTGTTTTGGCTGTTAGATACTTTTGTTGGGTCTGGTGAAGCCCACGCTCGTGTTCGTTTCTGATTTTGATTTAATGGATTTTATTGAAAGCTGACTTTTTGGTAGTAGTTACTTCCTTTGAAGTTAGCAGTATAAAGTTATTCACAATTAACACATTGGTGGATATCGGTAAATTTTTTTGAACATTTATTGTACTCATGATTATTTTAGATTTTATTCTTGCTTATAATCACTGGATATTTTAAGTTACGAGAATTTAAGTCTTTTTTTTAGTTATAGCAACTGGTAGGTTACGGATTATAACTGATACTTGGTTTTTTCGTGGTTCTTCACCGTGTGCTAGTTTAATTTATTGTCAGTATAGTGTTTAGCAATTTTCCTGTAATCTTCTATTGTGATCAGATTAATTCTTAGCTTATTTTCTTTTTGTGCTGTTCTAAATTTTCCTGTTGTGATTTTTTTAAGATTCTTTATAATTTTATAGTTTTAAGTGAGAAGCATAGCGTAAAAATATAGGTGGAATTTTTCATTTAGTTTCTCATGTTGAAGTTGAAAGATTATTTTGTTCGATGGTAATCATTTGTTAGACTGCTGCAGCGTATTTTCCTTAATAGATAATGTTTGTAGCGTTTTGAATACTATCACTTCCTAAGTAATATTTGTTAGCTATGGTTAGAGAATTAGGTTCGAAGTAGTATTTTTTATTTAGTGTAGCCGGAAGTAAAAGATTATCATTGTTCTTCTTACTATTATTTTATGATAGAAACCCCTTCTCCGCGGGAGTTTGTTGGGCTAATATATTTACGATTTACAGTTAGCAAGAGTTTATTCAAGTAGTGATAACTTTGTACTTATGATATACACTTGACCTCAGGTTAGTTTACACACACATTGCTTTATCAGAAGGTGCGGCGTTTTGGGCACTTACATAATGGAGTGCGGCATCATGACCGCTCCGAACACATCTGTGTAGCATTGTGAGTGCAGTTGGGCACAAAGTTGAAAACTATTGAATCGGACAATCATAGGTAGTAATTGTCGAGGTGATTTTCTTAGGACAGGGAGTGACTGCTTTAGATATCTGTATAAGGTTAGCACCACTGTGTTTCGTTGAGTATTGAACTTTAAAACTTTCAAATACTGTACTGCGAAAGGCACACCGGGAAAATACACGAAAAATCCGATGACCCCTATAGGATCTCGGTAAACCGTGCGATTTCACGTCTCATACTTGCTGTACTTTACGTTGATTTGTTAGGTTTTGCTTAATACAATAAAATAAGTAATTCACGGTAAGAGATTCACCTCAAACGAAAAATTTTAGTCGCCTGTTCACAAATAGTGGGTTATATATAAAAAATTATTTGCAGTAAATTTACGAGAACCCCCAAATTAGTGGCAAAAATGCGTAAATATTAAAGAGAAAAACTTCTAATAAAAAGTTTACTTAATTCTTATAATATAATAGGTTAGTCAAAAACAATTTTTAAACGCTTCAAATATATATTTGCATCCTTGAAGTGACGGTAAAATTTTAATCCACAAACATATAAAATACTTTACCGTAGGTCCAGCAATTTTGAAAAAGTTTTACTTCTAGCAGAAAGTCTGCTCCGAAAATATGAAGTATAATGGGCATACATTTTAATGAGAACGACTTCACTGGCTCGGTTAGTTAAAAGTTAGAGGCCAGTAAATGAGCACGTGTAGTGTAAATAAATGAACAAAGTAGCAAATATTTATCACATGTTGCGCGAAGTTCGGATATTTACTCACATAAACTATTCAGACGGTTCAAAAAACTTTTAATAACGACATAATGAATGCAAAATAAAAGCGATCCACATTAGCTAAGAACACTGAAAAATACCAAACGTGTACGAGGTACAATCAACAAAGATCGGTGACTAAAGTAGTAGAAGATTAGTTGAGGACTATTTAAAATCTTGACACGGAACATCGTGTTACTAATAACTAGTAAGCAGATTTTATGCAAAATGCATAATTTTGCATATTTTGCTTATTTAGCCAAATAATCCTTTTTTATGCCAAAGGAAATATTTTGTTATTTTCTGCATAATTTAACATATTTTTTTGTTTTCAACAGGTTTCCTAAACTAAATAGATTTATTGCGGTTTCTTAAGAAGGCGGACAAACGAAAGATTAAAACTCCCACTAATTATCTAAAGTTTTGATTATGTATATCGCTTTTAGTAAGAATGTTCATGACAGGTATTATAATGCACTTGTGAATTTTCAAACTAAATAGTTTCATTATGATTTCTCAAGAATTTGAGCACATTAAATAGAAGGATTTAAAACCCCATAGATTGTTTTAAATGCATTTCCTTTAAGAAGCATATGTATGACGGTATTATTAAACAGATAAATAGTTCGATACGATACATTTACTTGTGAAGAGAACGTAAACATATTAAATTTTGAAGATACCGAAGTCCACATGGATAGAAAATTTGTCCGAATTTCGTATGGATGGCGATAAAGGTGATAGTGTATTTTGCAAAGTCTGCGGAAAGTGGTAAGTCAACTATTTGATTATATAGTTTTATCCAATAACAGTACACGTGTAAAATTGTTTTTGTACTCGTCGTAATTGTTAAATTCAGCAAGTCTTGTTAAACAAATTTTCAACTCGTTAAAAAATACGCACTTTTACAACTTGTGTAAATAATCGTTATAGTATGTATTTCAAATTACAGATTACATGTGAAAAAAAGACGTAGATTACGCAACACATTAATACAGCTGGATATAAAGAAAAGGTGGATAGAATAAAAGAACTAACCAATCTCAAATGGCTTTGCGAGAATCTCTATCTGCTGAATTTAATTTAGAATTATATAGTGCTCTGATTAAGTCCAACATTCTCCTTAAGAAACTTCAAGGAAATAGTCTAAAGTCATTTCTAGAAAAACTGAGAAACACTGAGAAAAAGATACGTTAACGAACTATATCTTGAAACCATTAGAAATATAAAAAAGTAAAAAACCAGTATATACGTCATATAGTAGACGAAACTACAGACGCTTGCAGAAGATATGTTGCTAACCTTCTAGTCTGTTGGTTCTTCTTCTTCTTGTTCCACTCCTACCGGAGATTGGCAATAATCATGGTTATTTTAACTTTATCTACTGTTCTGAATAGTTAACTTCTAACTCTAATCTTGCTTTGCATTACATTTCTCAGCAATGAGTATTTGTCCCTTCTCATAATGTGACTCAAATATTCCAGATCTTGTTTTTTGGTTGTGCTTGTAACTTCTGTTTTTTTCTTTATTTCATTTAGCACTTCGGTATTTGTTTTATGTTCTGTCCATGATATTTTCATTAATAGTCGATAGCACCACATTTCAAAAGCTTCTATGTTTTTTATGTTATTTTATTTTAATATCCAGGCTTCAACGCCGTAAAGTAATGTGAAAATGACAGCAGAGCATTCAAAGTCGTAAATTGATAGTCACGTCACGGTTGCACAGAAATTTTTTCATCTTGTTAAAAATTGTTCTTGCTATTTCAATACGACACTTTATCTCTTTCGTTTGGTTGCCATTGTCTTTTAACCATGCTTCTAAATATTTGTACTCTGACACTCTCTATATTTGTACATTGTCAAGAATTAAATTGTCTGTAGCTTTTTTATTTTTTGGTATTACCATAAGTTTTGTTTCGTTAGATTTATTTTTAGCTCGTAATTGTTACCGTGGTGGTTCATACTTTCTATTAGGTGCTATACATCTTCTAGATTTTTAACCGTTATAATCATATCCTGTGCATACTTGATATTGTTCACAATTTCACCATTGATTGTTATGCCCTCTGTTGCTTTCCTTAGAGCTTCATCACAAATAGTTTCGCTGCACAAATTAACAAGCAAAGGTTTATGCTTGTAAGGTTCTTAATAAAACTAATCATTTGGCAATAGTTAGATTTATTAATGAATCCTTAATGCAATTTTTCCTTTCCAATGTTGTATCCGCAGAAAAAATTATTGTGAGGCTGTCCTACGCAGCACCATACATGACAAAACCTGAGCAACAACTAAAGGTTTTATACAAAACTCTAATTCATATTACATGTCTGGCTCATGGTTTAAATAGAATAGCTGAAGCAATTTGAAATAAATTTTTCTTAGTAAATTCATTAAAAAGTAGCATAAAGAAAGTGTTTATAAAGAGAAGAATTACCCGACGTTCCGTTGCCTCCTGAGCCTGTAGTCACGTGATGGGGTACTTGGCTTAACGCAGCTTTTTTACGCTGGGAATTTTGAGAACATAAAGACTTTAATTTCAGAATTTCTAGATAGTTCTAGTACTCCCATTGAAAACTCAGTTTATTTCAAGGAAACTAGAACTACGCGATCAGTTAGCATTTATTAAGGCTCACTATTTATTTTAAGTAAATCAATTACATCACTGGAAGAAGAAAAAATACCATTAAGCAAATCTATGAATTTGATAAACAATTTCCAAAAATGAATAACTGCCGTTCCAGGAAGTTTTTTCTGAAATTTAAGGATATGTCAGAAAAAAACACTTGGATTATCAATTGCTAGCGAAAGCAAATGAAATTCTCTATTTTGACAACACTGTAGATGTTGATATTGATATAGAAATACCTATTACGTGTGCTTTAACAAATGCTTTTATATCTGTAGACGTAGAAAGAAATTTTTCTGCGTACAAACATATATTATCTGACAATCGTCAAAATTTCTTAACAAAAAATATTGAGAAACACCTAATTATATATTGTTTTGCTCGTAGATGTAAATAATCTTAATAATATGTATTTAAGTTTGATTTTAATGTTTTGTAAAATTTATTGTATAGTTTTTTTAATAAATTTATGCTTACACTTTATACAATTCTATTTTTGAAACAAAAATTACTTGGTTATAATAGGCCTCAATATTTTTGATTAAAAAAAATAAACATTTTTTAATAATGCATATTCCTGTATATTTTGATTACATTGAGGTCATATTTTGTCATTTTTTAAGGCATAAAATCTGCTCTCTACTAATAACATTTCACATTACTTCCAATTAGCCAAATTTTGTCAAAAAATGCCATAACTGGAGATGAAAGGTCGATCTACCACTATAATCTAGAAACAAAAACTCAATTATCCGAACACTAGTCTTTTAGTTTACTTTGTATGAAGGTGCGTAAAAGTTACAGTAAAGATTAAGTGTACGAGATCATAAATTGCTTACTTTAAAAGAAACTGATACCACGTAAAATGTTTTTTTTTGTTATTGTATAATTTTTTGTGTTACACGACTAAATACTTTCGATTGAGAATAGGTATAAAATTATGTAGCAAGATTTTATGAAAGTAAATTCTTACGGATTACGAATAATAGAAATTCAATTATATTATAACAAATATTTTATTTTGATGTTACACTTCAAAAGATTTAGCGGACAAAAACCTTTGACTCAAAAAATCAGTCTCTAGTTTCTGTAAATTTACATTGTTTTCTTCTTTAGAAAAATTAATACTACAACTTTTTGAGATGTTCCAATTTACACTTTAATTTGTATTATATAAAGCTTAGATTTAAACTTACGTATTGAAAAAGTCAAATATATTTATTCATATTACTGTTTTCTAGTTTAGCTTCCTGTTTACGTTAATATAACATTTGGTTCGCTTTTTTAATTTATTGCACTACCATATTCAATTTATTTTACGTTAAGGGGAATGTTAGAACATAGTGAGTAGAATCTGTAACATTTCAGTCAGTATTTTTTATGGTTATTAGGAGAAATAATAAAATTTAATTTTTAACGAAGTAAACAATTCTGTGATTCTGGTAAAATTATTTCAAGTCTGTAATTTTCAACCAAAGCTGTGGTATCATTTTGAGTATATATAGTATATTTAGGTATTACAATAATGTATAATAAAATTATCTAGTAAAAAAATACTAAAAAAACTATATATAGTCTCTGATCTTAACGACAGATGGCAATACCAAATTAATTTAATACTTAATAAACCATGTAGAATTAAGCTTACATGATACAATTGGATTATTTATTTTCAAATAAGGATTGTTTTTACGGTATATTTTCATTTTAATCAAGTTAAAGAAAATAAGGAACGAACAATTGCATTTTCATAAAACTCGGAATCATTTGAAAAGCATCCATTAATTTATTGAAAATAGAATAGCACCGACATCTCTCCTTCGGTAGTGGTTAACAAAACAAGTAAAACACTGCAACATTGTGGAAATCTGCATCTAAGCTTTTCAGATACAGGAAGCAGCTTTGAATTTTACCCTCTTATCTACAGATGTCTCTATGGTGACACATTGTTCGCTAAATACTAGCGTATTTTTAAAATTTAATATACAAAATTCGCTAAGATAAAAACAAAGTAAATTATATGTTTAATTTTATATTTATTATAAAACATGTTATAGGTAATGCTAAATGACTAATGTTTGCTTTAATTTTTAATAATTATGGTGAGTACCTAATTAAATTATCTGTATGGACGTTTCTATGTGTGCTTTCCTATATATTCCTACAGTTATCTATATTCTCGGTTACCCGATTGGAAGCAACCAAATTTGCATATGAAATTTCTATACAAATATGTATTTTATGTATTTTGCACGAAACAAAATATATTTATGAGAAATATAGAGCCTACATAAACACTCAAATAATTTTTGATAATACTATTTTATTATTATTATATACAAACATTATTTCATATTGCCAACTCTGCTTTTACTTTATTTAATTTAATTTTACCTTAAATTATATTAAGTATTTAAAACTTATTAAGTTATCAATATAATTCACAGTTTTACCGGACATAATTGTTTTATAATAATTTTTTTGCATATTTAATACTGACTATTTATGGTTAATATGCTAAAGTAATTTATAAAATGCGTGTACATAAAAGTTATTTAAAATGAGAATTTTTATAGAAATACACATTCACAAGCATTCGAAAAAGCGTCCGCGCTCAGTTACATTTCAACTTAGAGCGAGTCTTTGAAGATCTTTGAAGATCTCTCCTTAGTGAATAGGCAGATTTAGATCTCGAACGAAGAGCTAAACTTTCTTAAAAATGGCATCAAAGCAGATGCTGAAAACTGCGAATTGTAAAAAAAGTAGTGATGTGACGTGTAAGACAAGCATAAAAAAGTTTAAAGGTCTTTTAGATCTAACACTAGCAACTTATGATGTAAGAAATTGTTGACTTACAAGAAGATGAAGAGGTCGTAGAATTGGTATCCATAGTGATATTTTAAATGAAATATGTAATCAATGGTTCTTATAAAGTGCTCATGTGCAAAGACCAGGATCTAGATAAGTACGCAGGACAACCAATCAAAAGGATCGTCAACTTCGAAGATTTGTAATTGCAGACCGTAACGCGACTTCAACTACCCTAGCACAACAATGGTAATCTACTACACTATATCGATTATCTATCTACTCTGTTCGACATCGATTACTCGAAATGGGTTTCTAACAGCACGACACTATAAGCTTCTGTACTACTGATAGGCATATGCACCTACACACGACTAGCCTAACATCGTCTTTTCTGATGAATCTAAATTTTATTTAAACTGACAATGAAACAAATATTGAATATTAACACGCCGTAAATGCAAAAGAAGAGAACGAGACGGGAAAAGAGAACAATATAATATATGTGATTACACCTTGAAGTACTTCCATTCTTCTCCGTATTTTGTCATTCGTTATTCTGTCTAGTCTTGTCGCTCCACAACACCTCTGCTAGTACTCCATCTCTACTGCTGTTATTTTCCCCTTGTTCTTCTTATTTATGGCCCAATTTTCGGCACCGTGCGTCAAAATACTTCAAACCATTGCGTTGTAAATCATTGTTCTTGTTTTCTTGGTGATGCGCATATTTCAGATAATTGGATGGAGTTGTTTTAGGCACGGTTGTGTTTTTTATGTTTTTTTGTGATAAATGACTCAAGGCACTTGAATTTGCTATCTCCAGAGATCTCTAAGTCCTCTTTTACTTCCAAATTATTTAATTGGTCTTCCATTGTTAGGTATTTCGTTTTACTAAAATTTATTTCCAATCCCATCTTTGTATATTCTTCTTTTAACTTTCAGACCATAAGTTTAAGTCTTTTTCATACTGTGCTGATATCACCTGGTCATCAGCAAAATTGGGTATATAAAAATGTTCGTTCCTAATTTGGATCTCCATTCCTTTGCATTTTCTCTTCTAGCTTTTTAGTGCGGTCTTAAGAAATATCTTAAACAAGGTGGGTGATGTAGAGCATCTCTGTAATAGACTTTTGGATGTTTTAAAGCTATCGGTTAGGTTTTTTTTGACTCTTATATTGTATACATGTATGCCTTTTTCAAATCTATAAAAGCCAAATAGACTATTTTGTTTTTTGCTTTCTTCTTTTCGATAAGTTGTTGTATCATGTATACATGGTCTATCGTGGATCTTTCGGATGTAAATCGGGTTTAGTCTTCTCCTATCTTTCCTAGTAGTTGACCTCCAATTTCGTTCTTTAGTACTCTTTTATAAATTCTGCTTATTGTGGGTATTACACTTGTACCTCTTTTTTTCACAAATTTGTCGATCACCCTTCTTAAAGATTAAAGTTATGTATGCCGTTCTTCATTCTCTGAGTATACCCCCTTCGTTTATTATGACTTGAAACATTTTGGGTTGTGCGCTGTCATTTTTCTAGTCCATATTTAATCAGTTCCGGTACTGTTCCTCCTGGCCCCGTCGCTTTTATGTTTTTAGTAGCTTTAAGTGTCTTCTATACCTCTATTACAATAATTGTAATTTGATCGTGTTCCAGGTCTGTCCTGTTTTATTAACATTCGTTTTTTTCTATTTTCTGTCAATAGCTCTTGAAAGTATTTTAACCATTTCTCTTCTTCTATGTTTGGTATGCAGCTTCTTCTTTTTTATTTGTCCTTATTCATTTGATGATATTCCAAGCCTCTGAATTCCGTACTCCTCCTATACGTTTTAGCATACTTTGTGCCACTGATCGTTTTTTTCTTTAGTTATGAGCCTTTTAACTTTTCTTTTTTTTTTTTTTTTTGTTAATATAATTTGTAATCCGATTCTGATTTAGTAGTCAACTATTTTGCGTATAACTGTTTTTTTTGCTTTATTACTTTTGTGGTGTTTTCTGAGAAATTCTATTTGTATTTCGTTGCGTTATTTTTATTTTCTCGAAGTGCTTCAAATGCTGCATATTTAATGTTTTCCCTTGTATGTAAGTTGTTGTAAAACCAAATTCAGGTAGTTTCTTGTCCAGTCTGTTTTGATACAGCTGTCTTATAAATACATCTTGAAGAAGGTATATTTTAAACTAAACTACTGTCAGTAGTTTTTGTTTGTCTGGATTTGTTTTTTTTTTATTTACAACTATGTTTATTTTTTGTTTGTCTCATTTACACCTCATTTTGGCTATCACCAGTTTGTGGTCAGTACCACATTCTGCCCCTCTTTTAACTCGGACATTAGTTGTCAAAGTATCATATATATATACATATATCAATAATGGAGCTGATATTTCTTTTTTGTTGTAGCCAGGTATATTTATGGATGTATTTCTGGAGTTAAAACCCATTCATTATCTTGAGACCCATTATTTTACATGTGTTCGCGCCAATCTCCAATTACTTTTATTTGAATTTTAAATTAGTGCCGGCCGTGTTTTGGTTTCTTCCTGTATATTTTGGATTTGAGATATCGGTGGCAAATTTGCACGATTACGCGGAGCGCTGATATTAGACCGCGGTTTGGGCCGCGGGATGCGTTCGCCTTTGCCTTTGCTCTCAACTGCCTGGCTTTCGCCTGGATTTTCTCGTTTTGAATTTAATTTGTAATAGTTTAGAAAGCGGGCGACCGGCTTTAAATTTTTCATAAGCCGATATTTTGAAGACCAGATTAACCTCTTTCAGGAGGTCGTTTTTGTTTCCCGATTGTATTTGGGGGGTTGAAATTTTACCTTGGTCTATTTTTCTTTGCTTCTCACTCGGCAAGGTACCTTTGCACCAGGAAAGAAGCTACCGATCGGCTCCACTGTAAAAATTGGGGTAACTTGTTCTACCTTATTACCCACATCCTTATTTCCTTTTCCTGGATCCCCCAGGACCAACAGCATAGGGAAACGATTTCTGCGGGAATGCGCCGTTTCCACAGGTTAGTGTTTTAGCTTGAGCTTTTGTTTTAAGTTCCTCTTTTTAAATTTAATTAGTATATAGTCCACTTTTCGGCCGCAACAACATGTTTTATTATTCTGTGACCATTATTATTGAGAACTTTTTTCAAGTTTTCTGCAATTATAATTTCTTGAGTTGTTTTAATCTTCTCCAACTCTTTCTTTAAAGTATCTACGAACTTTTCTTTTTCTAACTTTGGGCTATCGTTATTTGATCCATATATCTCCAGGATAACTATGTTTCTTCCATAGATCTTAATGTTTAGTTTGCATATTCTTTCATTTATTGTCTCTCAGTTGTTAATTATCTTACCGTGTAATTTCTTCGGTAACACAGCCACTCTTGCTTGTACTCCTTGTTTCTTCTTTACGTAGTTTTAGCAATATATCATGTCCTCTATATATTCTACGCAGTTTCCCTTTTTTTGTTTTATTGTTTTACTATTATACCTAGCTTTAATAGTTTAAATTTTGCCACCGATTCTTTACTCTTGGTTTTCCATTTTTGAACATTTCATGTTTCTATTACAATTTCTCTTCTTCTGCTTTCTTTTTTTTCAGGTTGAGATTTAAACTTAGTTCCCCTTCCTCGTGTCTGTTGTGGCTCTATTGATTTGAAGTGTGGGTTACCATTCGGGGATTTTTTTTCCTTTTTTTTATTTTTCTATTTTTTCCTTTCTTCTATTAGATTTTTCATGTGCTAGGTTGTTTAGGGCTAACACCATAACCTCCTCCTTGGAAGACCTATTACTTCAGCTGACCATTCTAATTTCTGCTTGTGGGCGCCCATTATGGGACAGATGCCATTTTTTTCAGTTGATTCGCAGCTGCTTATTTGAATTAACCTTATTTGCACTAATATATTTATAGGAGCGTTTCATATCAGCCATGTTAGAGTTAAACCTCCCCTTAGTGTATTCCTTCCAGAGTAATGAGTGAGCCAATCCCTAACAGGACTACACCGAGCATTCCATGTAACACATAACACATTAGACTTTCTTTGACAAGACAGACAAATTATATCAGCGGGTAAATAAGGTTGGTCTGGGCAGTGTTCACATATTGATATGTTTTACAATCTCCTAGTGTAAATTCGTTTTTTTTTATAACCTACAATGTATATTAGATAAGTGTTTTGTTATTTTCTTTACATTTATTGTAAACTATATTGCTTTATTTCTATTTTCTTAGAATTGTTGTTACCTTTCATACAGGTTCTTCTTCTTCTTCAAGTGCCATCTCCGCTTCGGAGGTTGGCAATCATATTGGCTATTCTAATTTTTGATATTGCTACTCGAAACAGTTGACCAGAGCTGCAGCCAAACCATTCTCGTAGATTGCGCAGTCATGACATTCGTCTTCTACCAACGCTTCTTTTTCCCATGATCTTGCCCTGTATTATATGTCGTAGTATGTTGTATCGTTCTCCACGCATGATATGTCCCAGATATTGGAGTTTTCTTTCTTTGACTGTATTTGTAATTTCCTTCTCCTTTCCCATTCTTCTCAGTACCTCCAGATTTGTCATTCTATCCGTCCACGATACTCTTAAAATCCTCCGGTAAGTCCACATCTCGAAGGAGTCAAGTTTGTTTAATGCGGGTTGATTTAACGTCCACGTTTCCATACCATACAAAAGTACACTAAACACATAGCATCTGAGCAGTCGTATTTTTAATGGTAACGACAGATCCTTACTACAGAAGACGTTTCTCATTTTTAGAAAATTAGCTTTTGCCTTTTCTACTCTTGATCTTATTTCTGCCGTGTAGTCGTTGTTTTCTGTAATTAGACTTCCTAAGTAAGTGTATTTCTTGACTATTTCTATCTGTTCTCCTCTAATTCTTAAGCTGTCGTTGTTGTTATTGTTTTTACTGATCTTCATAAACTTCGTCTTTTTGATATTGAGTGATAAGCCGTATTACTCACTATAGTCAATTATTTTATTCATTACCCTTTCTAGATCTTCTAAGTTTTCAGTAATAATTACGGTATCATCTGCATATATTAGGTTGCTTAATGGTCTTCCATTTACCTTTATTCCCGCAGTTTCAGATTCCAGGGCTTTTTCCATTATTTCCTCTGAGTAGGCGTTAAATAGACTGGGCGACAGAACACAACCCTGCCTGACACCTCTTTGAATTTCAGTTGTTTCTGATGTTTCGTTTTCTATTCGTACTGTAGCCTTCTGGCTGTAATATAAGTTTGATATTAGTCTTATATCTTGATAATCTAATTTCTTATTTTTGAGAGTTTCTATGAGTGCGTCGTGTCTAACTCTATCAAAGGCTTTATTATAGTCTATAAAGCATAGATATACATTTTGATTAACATCCAAGCATCTCTGAATAAGCACGTTTAATGCAAATAATGCTTCTCTTGTCCCCACTCCATTTTGAAAACCAAACTGTGTTTCACTGATATCTGCTTCTAGTTTTCGGTGTATCCTAGAGTGAATGATTTTTAAGAGAATTTTTAGTGTGTGAGACATAAGACTT
Source organism: Sinelater perroti (assembly GCA_036346155.1). Taxonomy (NCBI): domain Eukaryota; kingdom Metazoa; phylum Arthropoda; class Insecta; order Coleoptera; family Elateridae; genus Sinelater; species Sinelater perroti. The sequence goes on from JARFIY010000001.1 coordinate 48,149,034, forward strand.
ATAGTGCGGTAATCACAGCATTCTTTGGTATACATACAAACGTTGAGATTAACATTTCTTGAGGTATAATTCCGGTTTTATATATTATGTTGAATAGATTTACCAGTATATCTAGATTCTCTTCGTCAATTAGTTGTAGGAGTTCACTTGGTATTTGATCTGGGCCTGGGGCTTTACGATTTTTCATTGTTTTCATTGCATGTATTATTTCGCTTTTTGTTATGTCTGGTCCTATATATTGGTTGGGTGTGTGTATGTTCGGGTTTTCTTCTCTCTGATCTCTGAATAATTCTTCTATATATTCTTTCCACCTACACAATTTCATAGCATTTTCTGTTATTATATTTCCCTCCTTGTTTAATAGTATGTTGGCATTCTTTTACGTATTGTACCAGCTATTTCATTTACTTTTTATGTAGGTTAAACATGTCATGCTTAATTTGAAGGTTTTCTATTTCTTTACATTTTTCAGCGTAATACTGTTCTTTTGCTGCTCTTATTTTGCTTCGTATTTCCTTCTGTAGATTTTGGTACATGTTTTTATTTCGATTTTTGTATCTTCTTCTTTGTTCCATTAAGTTCAAAATCTCGTCTGTTATCCACTCTTCCCTTTTATACCTTGTTTCTTTCAGTAGCTCTTTGCTAGGTTTTAGGATTGATTCTTTGAAGGATACCCATCGTTGTTCTACTTTGTTTCCTGCTTCAAGTTCAGTATTAATTTTTGATAGATTTTTGTTGATCTTTTGTTTTAGCACTTGTTGTAGGTCTGTTGCCTTGAGGAGTTCTATATTAAGTTTATTTTCGTTATTCCTTATATTAACCTTTTTTAAGGTGAGATGAAATTTGGCAACTAGGGGGTTATGATCGGAAGATACGTCCGCTCCCGGGTATGTTTTCACACATCTAACTGCGTTTCTGTATCGTTCATTTATTAATATGTAGTCGATCTGATTTCGAACAATATTGTCTTCGTTGTCTGCAGGAGATTTCCATGTGTATAGCCGTCGTTTAGGCAGTTTGTAAAATGTGTTTAGTACTATGAATTTGTTTTCTTGGCAAAACTCAACTAGACGATCTCCTCTTTCATTGCGAGTACCAAGTCCATAGGGTCCAACAATTGTTTCAACTTTCCCTTCCCCAATTTTGGCATTTGTATCACCCATGACCATTGTTATATCTCGTGTTGTTGTACTTTTAAGTACTTTTTTGTATATCAGCATAAAAGTTTTCAATTTCATCGTCTTGTTTATCTGCCGTGGGTGCATAAATTTGTATTATATTAAGTTTTCCATGACAAGGTAGTAGCTGTAGCAAAATAATTCTTTCTGAAAGAGGTGTAAAACCGATAACTGATTTATTTGTTTCTTTATCGACCATTATTGCAACTCCGTGTCTATGCTGCCTATCGTTGCTTCCTGAGTAGTAGATCTTCCCTTTTCTGATTGCATGTTCTCCCGTGTTGGGCCATCTAGATTCCGAAATTCCCAAAATGTTTATCTTCATCCTACTCATTTCTTGTTCGACATTTTGTGTTTTACCAGGTTCATACATGCTGTTAACGTTCCAAGTAGCGATCTTTATTTCTGTCGTCGTCGCGTGGGGGTTTTGCTGGATGACGACCTGGGAAGCCCCACTATTTCTTCCCCTGCCGGATCTTGGCATCCGAAAACCATGATCAGTAATCTTTATTCTTCCACCGTCCATAGCCATATAGATTAACTAGGAAGAATAATGTGGTGGTCATTCCAAGGCCTTCCACATCGCAGTTTCCCAACCATACCGCTGTTCCAGCTCTGCTTGTGAATATCTAATTCTAAGCCCAGCCAACATCATTTGTCTTCGGCCTTAGATTAGTTTTGGTAAAGCTGTTGCCTTTTACCAGGGTTATCCAATCAGCCGCCCACTATGGATCAGACGCTATGATCTAGTTTTGGTCCACCCCGGGTATTTTATTTCCCCGGTACCCGCTATATCTAGCGAGCATCCCCCTATCCGCCACCTGGGAGGCGCCCAGTAGGGGACCTAGCAACGCCACTGGGGTTAACAACCTCTAAACATAAAAACACTAAAAAACTAACATTGTCTGTTGTCATGTAGTTAGTTTTCTGCAAAATTAAAGTTTTATTTAAAAACAAACAAAAAAAGCTTAAGTATCAAAGTATCCTCCGTTGGCATTGATGACCTTTTGACATCTTTCGGGTAGCTTGCGAATTCCCTGGTGATAGAAGCTCACCGGTCTCGAGAAGATAAAGTTATCGATGCATTTTCGGACTTCTTCTTCTGTTTTGAAGTGCGTATCAGCCAAGTGATGCTGTAACGACCGGAATAAATGATAATCGGAAGAGGCCATGTCTGGGCTATACGCCGCATGTAGGAGAAGTTCCCAGCCTAACGCGTCTGCAGCTCATCCTTGTCAAATGTTTGAGGGCGTCCAGCGCGTGGTTGATCTTCAACACTAAACTCTCCTCCGCAAAATCTTTGGTACCACTTTTTGCACGTTGCATGACTTACAGCATTCTCACCGTATGCAGCACAAATCATTTCGGTGGCTTCAGCAGCGTTTTTCTTAAGATGAAACGCGAAGTGGATAGAAAATCGAATATGCTCTTTTGTGATTGCCATCGTGAACACAGCTGATTATTGAGGTTATGTGCTTCAAATGCCAAATCGAATGATGTTTCGAAAGACCATATGTCATTGCTTTAAAACCGCAAGAGGGCGGACTAATACGTTACATGTAAACGGTGATTTGCGTCCTGTTAAATCTAAAGCTGAAAACTTATTTATACACCTATTAGATAAAGTTTAAACTGGAACAGGATATACGTCATTATACATATAGTTACCGAACCGTGTGTTGAAACAGTATATCGCGAAACGTTGTCTTAATATTTACCAAGTTAAATTTAAATTATTGGTAACATCAAGGTGCAATTACAAAGAGTTAGTTTTTCCGCCGCGTATTTGGCCAGCCGCCCACTGCAATGCGATTATCCCCCGACACGGTGATACTTCGAGCATTTTCGGGGCCACACGGAAATACACGAAGATGAAAAAAACGACGGACCGACGGACGGGCAGACCGTACGAAATAGGCTTTTTATTTTTATATGTATAAAAGCCTAAAACCCAAATGTATATTACTGTTCACGATCATATTGGGACTATATTTACTTTTAGCCACGTTTGTATTTGAAGTAAAGGTATTATTAATGCGATTTCATTTTTAACAGTTACAGTAAGCTTTAGTTTTATAAGCAATAAAATATTCCAAAACTTAAGTTTTATGTTAAAGGTGACAAAAGATCCTGGTATTTATCGCTTAATAAATTTTAACAATAAACTTAAAATTTGAAGCTCGGTTTTTATTAATAAAATAATAAGGAATCAATATTCAAAAAACTTTTCTACCCTTGTCGGAATAATACTACATTTGAAATATGATTCTTTTATGAATTCACATTTGTTCATTGTGGCCGTTATACTAAATTAAAGTTACATATTTATTTAAGATTTACACCAAAGTAGTTTTATACTTAATAAATAAAATACATGAGATTACTAAAATTATTAATAATGGGCGTTTCTTTATATAAATTAGAAACACCAAAAAAACATATACGCAGTTTGTACAAGGCTGCTTAATTAATTAGTCTTTACTGCAGGGCGAACATTACTAAGAACATTATTTAGATAAATTTGCTTTGCGTTTGACAGCTGGCTTTATATTGCACAACTTGCTATTACTGTAGACTAGCGTGGAAAAGAAAGTAAAATAAATTATAGGCATTTTTCTCTTAGCGTAGAATTTGGATCTTAGTGTTGGTTTTTAGATTGTTGCATTACAAGGGTGCTTTGTAGTTATAAAAGAAAGATACTGTAAAATTTAAAGCAGGATATTTCTGAAAGATGTAGTTTAAACTGCAAGAGACCCATAAATTTTAAATTCTTGTTACACCTAGCAAAATTAAAATAAAGATATTTTTCAAGTTTTCATCACCCTAATATCTATAGTGACCTGAAGAAATTTACTCACTTTTGAAATAAACAATAATTGCAGTGTTTATTAACTTTAAAATAATTCCTTAATCAGTTTTTCTCAAATTTGGTCTGTTCCAATAAAATGGTAAAGTAGAAGTATGACTTAGTTTTGAAAGAGAAAATTTTTATAGTGTATTACAAAAATATCAAAGTAATACAAATATTTATGAGAAACCTTTACAGTAACTTAATTTGAAACAGATGGAAAAGTGCACAACAAAAATCTACATGAAAAATGGCCTCTAAATAGAAATTCTAAAATCAAGCGTGTATCAAATTTTAAATTGAGTTAATTGCCGATAATCGATTCTAATATCAATACTCTAAATTAATTTTTTAAATGTTACATGGACAGAAACGTGAAATATGCATCACTTTAATACAAAAGTTTTGAAGCAATGATTTTATTAAATCAACATGTTGTTGGTGTGGAACATCATTTGAACGTACTAACGGTTACATGGTGGTGTAAGACATCAAGACATTCTTTATTGACCCAAATGTCAATGGCGATGTTTATCTAAACATCAGTCGTTCCATGCGTCAAGGTAACTTACTTTCAGCAAGATCGAGCATTTTCCCACTATGATAGCGATGTAATGCCTTTATTGAAAAAAAAACTTTTCAAATAAGTCGAGTAGACAAAGAGATTAATGTCCTGCACAGTTTTTAAACCGTTTTCCAATAAATTTATTTTAATGTTTATAACAATGTTTATTATACAAAGCTAGCGAAATGGATGAGCAAAAAGAGAAACCTGAAAGACTGGTACTTTCAACTGGCATCCTTCATAATGCTGTTGAAACTATTAATCTCGGAAAAGATGGTGGTCAGTTTAAATATTTTGAATTTAATTTTTTATTTGGTTTCATTTAATATCTTTTGATTTAAACCGTCTAAGTATTATTTTCAAGTCACTAAACACTGGATTTAATCTCATTTTAAAACTTAGTATATGTCTATCTACTAATCTATTTGCTCTAATTTCTCTCTATCTCCTGTTATTCCCTGTTGGAGAATGGGACTTTCAATGAACTTTTTTCATTCTTGTCTGAATTAGGTTTTCCATGTTCTTATGCCTTTTGTGTTTATTTTTTGTTTCGCTTTCTTTTGTGACTTTCTTTTAGATTCTGTGCTAATGCAGTTTTAGTCTCTTCATTGTAGTATCTGTACTAGCCACCTCCATCTTCTTTTTTAATCTGTATGCTTAGTTTTTCTAGATTAATACGTTTCCACAAGACCTCATTACATATATAGTGAGTTTAGTTAATTATTGTTATAGATTGAGAACACTTATTTATAAACGTTTATATTGCATTTATGTTAGCACTTGTTAACACTAACGATTTTGGGCTGTACAAGAACAGCGTTTTTACTTTTGTGGTAAATATATGTATTTTTAAAACTTTAAATTATCCAAGTTGAGTTCCAAATTGTTTGAGGATAACTAAGGTTCTGCCAATCGTGATTTTGATGTCACGCTTTGTTTCACCACCTGTCGAAATTACACTGTTTAACTGTGTAAAGTCATTAATATTCTTTATTGCTTCTCCTTCAATTCGTAACTGCTTAAAGTTATTTGCTTAAAACCCCATAGTTATGGTTTTTGCTGTTTTGATTTTTAAACCAATGTTTGGTACAGTTTAGTAGTGTTGTGAAGTTTTGTTTATATTTTTGGTATCTTGCATCGCCGGATATATGATGTCTGCATAACATGAATCATTAAGTTTTTTTGCATATTCCATACTAATTCCTTTTAACCATTGGAAGGTTGTTGCACAGTCTAGTCCAGGGTTGCAAATTAAAGAGGAGAAAAATTAGCGACAAGCTTTGTTTTACCCCCTGCATATTCTATATATTATTTTTATTACTTTGGGGCGTAATTGAAAAGAAAAAAGTTTCAATAAACGTAGGTCAAATTTTTAACCGTTTTTGATATTTCGATGAAGCAAGTTAAAAGTCTGCGAAGGCGTCGTGATCTGAAAACTCGTGAAATACTTTGTAGTTGTTTGATGAGACGTGTTATTATGATGGAATATCCTGTCGAGTAAGTAGTTATCATAGTATTTGATGAGTAATTGTGTCGAATGCTTTCATAACATTTATGAAAACTATATATAAAGGTGACGTAACTGTATTTATACTTTATCCGAAATTCTTCGTATTAGTATATCGCCCAGTATTTTTGTCTCAATCTCGTTTCTTGTTGTTTCACTATTTTTCTAGGCTCTTAGTTTTTTCTAAGGCTTTAATTTTTAATTTTTTTGCTAGGACTTTAGAGATATTCGACTTATTTTCAATTCTTCCAAGGTTTCTATTTATTTTTATCAGCATCTACATTATTTGATTATATGTCAATCGTTTTACATTACTAATTGCAGTTATTGCACTATAATTTGATGTTTTCTGCATACGAATTGCTCTTCTTCGTTGTTTGAGAAGTAATAGTCTTATAAATGTCTATATGAAAAATACTCGCGTTTAACCTAAATTTTTGCTTTTTACTTACAAAGCCTAAAACCTCTCTGTTTTATACCTGTTTTTCAGTTTTAGTTAACTACTTCTACTATAAATGTAACTTTATATTTAAATTTAGTTTAAGTTCGTTAACATTCAACAATAGCAAACTTTCAAACTTTAATGTAAGTTATCTAGCAAGTTTCTGTTTTTATTTACTTACAAAAACTAGTAGTTTTAAGCTAAAAAATTAATTATCGAAACAATTTTATAAAATAGATTTTAGATGTAATATTCAATTACTGTTCACAAGAACGATGCTTCATAAAGACAATTATCAGTTTTGGTTTGAGAAGTTTTTGCATAAATAGTTTAGTGACTCACATGTAAATTACAAATAATAGAAGGTAATACAAAATTACATGGAGAAAAATTTAGTATATTTGGAAATCAGTTATCTTTTTTACTAGTAAATTTAGCGAATAATAAATTAGAATTCCTAGACAATTTTATAAATACAAACATAATAGTCTTATTTTCATTGTCAATATTAAATAAAATGTGTTTTATAGCTTTTTAGTTTCTTTATGTCACTTAGGGTATACAATTTTCAAAAATGTAGCTCTTTAGTAGAAATTAGATTGGCTTACCAAAACAAATTTAATTTTTCTTATGTATTTAGAAATAACAATTTTGAATAAAATCTACAGAGAGCTCGATTAATTTTTCATAAGAATATTTTAAAACTTACCAATAAAGTGATGTTTAATAGGACTTTTTTTTTGTTTTTGTTATCTATAGACATCAGTCGATCCAAAGCCTAAGCGGCTACTAACTATATGGAAAAGAATAACATATTTTAAAATTTTTTGTTATTTTATCATTGAATTAATATAAAGAATTTTATTTTAAACTTTTGATATCAGAACTGATGGACATCTAGAACAATGAGACATACAATAAGAACGTTATTGGAAATCAACACAAAAATATTAATAAATACACATATTACTCTATAACATATAACTTTCTAGCACAAACTATCGCTCTATAATTGTCCTTATTTATATATTAAATACATGCATTATATGAAACGGACGCATACATTATTGTGATGTACATATCTTTTATAAATAGTGACAAACAATTGGTATTACATAACATTGGTTTTATAAGTATGTTGTATGCAAAAATTACACGTATACAATATATTAAAGTAATTGAGAATATTTGAATGAAGCATATAAGAACCCGGTAAGTTATTACACCAATTATTTAAAAATGTTTTATTACTAAAGAGATAATACTATTGTTAGTTTTATTGTAAATTTGACAGATAAAATATCTCATACTAACCAATGTTTTAAATTTAAATATAAATTGACAAAAAATTCTAGTTTTAATTTTTTGTAATTTCTTTTATTTGTTAAATATAACTTTGGACAACTTTTTTTGTAAAAATCTATATCTAAAAAAAGGTTACAAACGTTTTGTTATATATGTTTTTTAAATTTGGAATAGCTTGTCCCTCTATTTAAATTTAAAAAAAAGTAATTTAATTTATATTTATTAAAAGGTTTTATATAAATTCTTATTTTATGTTCCTTGAATTTGAATTATAAATTATGATTCTATAACCCCTATAATTTGTTTTAATAATAACCCAGCAATCAATTATAATAATAGTAAACCGATGCAGAGGCACCTAATATATAATTAGTTCGTTATTAAATTTTACAGGTTGATCCCCTTTTCCGCACTTCAACTAAAAGTGTAATGCATATTTTATGGCGCAGTTCTGTACCTTTGTCTGCCTTTTCTTGCCTCTTCAAGCTATTCACTTTGAAAACCATTCGAATTTCTTAACAAATTAGATTTTTTCAAAGGCCAAGCTTACCTTGCGTCCGAACTTCTAACTTAATGGATGAGAATACTTAGTGAGAGTGCTTGTTTTAGCTGAATTATTTAATTTTTTTATTGCTCGTTGATATATAGGTAATGGATTAAAATGCCGGTTCTGGCGTCGTATTATAATTTTGTATATCAATACAAATAAATTATCCAACGTCATTTGAGTGGTTAGGGCTTAAGTAATTCTATTATAACGTCTGCAGTAACTTTTAAAAGTTTTCAATTATTGTATGACAACATAGATATAGACTGCATATCAGAAACACACATAATTAACACAGAAAACTTTAAAATCCCAGGTTATAACATTTACAGGAATGATCGAACAGGTAGATAGCTTCGGGAGGGGTAGCAATTATAGCAAAACTTAAACTGGAAATCCGAGAAATATATCTAGATGACCTCAATAGCCTAGAAGTAGTTGCTGTGATAGCTAAAATTCGAAATAACTCCAAGATAAAAATAGCATGCATATACAAACAACCAAATCGGAGACTGGATGAAAATGAACTTCAATCTATTTTTAATGACAATCAACCAACAACGGCTATTGGAGACTTTAACTGCAAGAACATCTATTGGGGCTGCAGAACTACCAACCCCAATGGAACAAGGTTCATACAATTCAAATAGCAGCCCCGGGTCAGTACACGTACTACCCATACAAGACAGATCGACTCCCAGATATACTAGATATTGTGCTACTTAAAAATGTTACAACACCAATCTATTAAAATGTAATGAAAGAATTGGATTCCGATCACCTGCCAGTTGTAATGTCTTTCAATACTACCATACGACAAGAAGTCCCATTACCGAAACTCATCAATGGTAAAGTGGATTGGCAAACCTTCCAAAACCCATTGAGCGATCACATCAGATGTCCTAGCCAAATCCACACAACACAAGAAATTGATGAAGTAATAAACAACCTCCTACAAGCAACAAAAGAATCCATTAAGGCAGCAACAATCAGCACTAACACAAGAAGGACAAATAACTACCAGCACACACCGCTGGAAATTCTACAATTAATAAAAGAAAAGCATAGAATTCTAAGACTTTGGCAAAATACTCGACAGCAGCAATATAAAATGCAATTAAATAGACTAATACGCAGAGTAAAAACAGAACTGGATGTATACAGATTTAACTCCTACGAACGCTACATCCAGGAGTTACAACCTAATGACCCTACAATGTGGCAAGCTGCAAAGAAAATTCTTCGACAGCTCCAGATAATTGAACCACTAAAAGATGAAAACACAACCTTTACAACAGATGAAGAAATCTGCAATATATTTGCGGACCATTTTGAAGCTGTGTTTACTCCAGCACCAAATAATGATAAAGCTTTTGATGAAGAAGTAATACAATATTTCCAACAATACAAGGGTGAATTCAAACCAACATTGCATAGAGAAGTTAAAAGATTAGCTAAAAAACTTAAAGTGAAAAAAGCCCCAGGAAGCGACCTCATACCAAATATAATAATTAAAAACTTCACAGCTAAAGTACATGCCTACTTAGCCACATTTTTCAATGCCTGTATGCGACTTGGTTACTTCCCTGCTGCCTGGAGGCATGCAACCACACTTGTATTTCACAAACCTGGAAAAACTCGGCACTCTCCAACGAGCTATCGACCAATTAGCCTGCTCTCAAATTTATCCAAATTGTTAAAAAAAATAATGAACAGGCGCCTACTTCAAAACCTACACTTGCTTAACATATTCCCTCCATTCCAATTTGGATTTAGATCCATCGACCCATCAGCTACAACGAATTGAAAATAAAGCTTATACTACAGCAGCATTCCTGGATACAGCTAAGGCTTTTGACAGGGTCTGGATAGAAGGTCTACTTTATAAACTACAGCGCCTCCACATACCAGATTATTTGATACATATTATACGATCATTTCTCACACCGCACCTCCTCCGTTAGAATCAATTCCACATACTCAACAGTTAGACCTATCAATGCAGGCGTTCCACAGGGATCCGTATTGGGCCCAACACTATTTAATATCTACGTCCATGATATACCTCAAATAGACAAAGCAGCCATTGCTATGTACGCAGATGATACTGCGCTACTCATCCAGAGCAAAGAACTATTGGAAACATCAAACGAACTACAATGCAGCCTAAATACAATATCAAGCTGGATGGGAAAATGGCACATAAACCTTAACTCAACCAAAGGTCAAGCCCAAGTGTTTACCTTACGACGCCTCAGAGATATACCCAACATTCAAATAAATAATAAAGAAATTCCATGGAACACGCAAAATAGCCCAGTTAAGTATCTAGGGGTATACTTAGACCAACGACTAACCTGGGGTTTCCATATTAACCACAAATTGAATGAAAGCTATACCAGATTAGCCCTACTATACCCACTGATAAACAGAAAAAGTTCTCTACGCATAGACTATCTATAAATGCTAATCTATAAATCAATAATTAGACCACTGGTAATGTATGCATGCTGTGTATGGGGACCTGCTTCACCGACTCAAATCCGAAAAATACAAACACTACAGAATAAGATTCTTCGAATAGCCACAAATTCTCCATGGTACATAAGGAACCACCAACTACACGCTGAACTAAATATCTCAACCATAGAAGAACACATTAAAAAATTAACGACAACCTTCTTTAAAAATGTAAACAACTATGCAGGAGCAGCCCATTGCGCACTAGGAATGAGACACATACATCAACGTTTCAAACGTAAACTGACGCAAGGTCTCCTTTCAACCGATGATAGTAGTGATAATGAAGTGTAGAGTAGTGACAAAACCAAAATAATACAACAATAAAACTAAACAGTGAATGGGTAAGCCAATAGGCAATCCCTAAGCGACAATAGTGTTACATGTAATCAATAGTTGAACAGAACCATGTATAGCACGATGTTGCTGATCTGGTTAAATTTAAAAAGAAAGTATCTTATGTAGTACTAGTGCTTTATTACCCCCTCTCAAACGAAAATTTTCTATCGCTTGCGGTTCCGGAAATATATTACCCCGGTCGCGCCTGCCGCCGGGCCGAAATTTGTTCTTCGGAGGCGCTCGGGTCGGCACGGAAAGGCACGTGTAACAACAGCAGCAGCAACACTCATAATTTTTTTTATATATATAATTAGGTAAATAAATGTTTTTACAGGAAACAATGTTAGACTACAATCAAAATTATTATTCTGCATATCTGTAAATACCAAGTGCTAGGAAATTGCAATTACAAAAAATATTAAATAATAATTAACTTTTTTGCAAATTGCTTTTTAGCAAGTCCATCACAGGAATTATAATTAGCTTATTGACCACAAATAAATAACTAATAAATTATATTTTACATTTTTATAAAAACAATATAAACAAATAGTGGAGCTTAATAAAAAATATATTAATAAGTTTAGCACCTTAAATGTCTTTTATATTTTTTAAACTTTAATTTTTGGCTATGTGAAAGATAGGTTATATGCCGCTATTAAGGATATTACACATTTTCAAATTTTTTCACTAGTAAATAATAATATTATAAGATTTCTAACTTTTTCTTTTATTAATTTTCATCAGTACAAAAATCCGCATATAGCCAGAATGTACCTTAATGTTACCTTAATCTCCAGGGGATATATGGATCTCTCAATAAAAGCCGTTCTATAAGTACATTTATTACACTTAAGTAAAATATGCTTCGGCAGCTACTTCAAGGGGAATATAATTTTATGGTAGCAGAATTTATTACCCCATAAATTACGTTTTAACGGCACTTGCTATCACTAAAATCTGCTCTATGCTAAACTGCAGCGTTATTATATGACTTGGTTGCCTAAGCATGCGTTGCTCTAACCGGTAGTGCTGGTCAAAGAATATTAAATTAATTTAACTTGCTTCTAAATAACTTCCCGATCATGTCGGCCCCTTTCTGGTTTACTTCTTCGTAACCATACTGATCCAAGGCTTTTCTGATTCTTTCGTACCAGTCCCAGATGTTAGAATAATTAGAAATGTCGATTCCAATGGCCTAAGTTCACACCTTATTTAAAATTGTTAATAAAAAAATATAAATTGGACTTGCCTCAGCTGTAGCGATATTTGCTACAAAACTAAAATCAGCAATTGTTAATTGGGGACCTGCAATCCATACGCTGTTTTCCATAAAACCGTCCAGCCATACTAAAGCTTCCTCATACCTGATTTTCTTTGCAACGTCCGGCTGTTGTCCTTGTATTACCACAGGATACTAAAAGAGCATAGAAATGTAACACATCTTTACGTAGTCTATTATATACTTACATAATACTCAACCAACCTAGATGCCAGTACGGTAGCATCGAAGTAAAGGCGTTGATTAACAATCGCAGCGTGTCTTGGGTCTTGAGGAAAGTAAACGTTTGGAGAACCATACTGTTCTACCCAATATTTTAAAATAGCCCGACTAAATAAGTTTAAAATGTATTAATGGTATAATAGAAATACATATATTACCTTTCCCATAAAATAAATTCATCTTCGACTACTGTAGGAACAGTATGTTGAGGATTCATCTAAAAATTATATAGTGAAGTTATAAATCATAATCACTGACTATAAAATTATTTGTTTTCTTCTTAAATATTAATTGTCTTTTTCTCGTTTTATACAACTCCGTCAAAATATACCACTGTTAAAATAGATATAATAGATCTAGATAATACAATGAAAGGGGAATTGAGTATCTCAAAGAGATATCGTATGCCAACAATTACTTTGCTATTCTTTTAAATTTCAATTGTTCTACTTTTGAATCATTTACGATAGGTTCTAACGTAAAATTTCTTTTAGGTAGTTACTATATTTCTTAAAATTTTAATTGATTATAGTTTCCAATGCCTGGAGTGTTCAAAACTGTAAACATAGAAAACTATAATAGACTTATTTTGTTCATCCTAAAGTTTTGATCTAAAATTACTAGGATGTTTTTTAAATATTTCAGTAATTACCAAAAAGGTAAATATAATAAAATGTTTAAACAATTTTACTATCGTTTTGGATGTCATCATCACTTTGAAATAATTTGCTCAAAATAGTTTAAAAACGCAAGTTTGTTTCAAAGTACAGCTAGTTCAAATTACTTATAGCTCTTATAAAATTGTCCAATTAAAGTATTTAGGATAAATAAAAAACAATACATACATTACTAGTGTCGTAAATGAGTGAGAGTCAGATCAAAATTGAATAGAACGAACGCGTATAATGAGATAAAAAAAAGAGCCAATAAGCGTATATCAATTATTAGCCTTACATAAGCTGACTAAAGTTATTATACATATAAACATACGTTTCGTTTCAGTAAAATAAACAAAAATTAAAATATAAGTAAGTATAAGCTATAAAGGAAACATTAAATTTTCATATAAATGTGACTTCAATTTATAACATATTTATAAGTAGTAGTTATTTTGATATATTGTATCATTTTAAAATTGCTCTTTGTTTATATTTAGTTTTTCAATTTTTGCTTACTTACACAACCCTAATTTTATACTACACTAATCGTAACATTTGAGCTATAGTTTAATTCAATCATACCCATTTAAGTACAAATAATGTAAGATTATAAAAAAACATAGACAAACTTTTATATACTATTATACATTTATATATTACACACAATTTAAAATACATAAGTCCAAATATAAACATAAATTATTTTATTTGTAGTTAAAAAACGTATTATATAGCTACTGCAATTTATTTTCTATAGATTTTTGTCTATGTTAGGGAATCTTTTTTTAAAGCATGCTAAAATTAATAGTACGATGGATTCAAAATTAAAACAGTCTTTATTAACATACAATAAAATCTCTATGGGTATTAATTTTGTTACAGCATAAATAAAACCAATGTTTGTTAAATATATTTTCCATCTAATAGAATACTGTAGCAAAATCTATACGGCATAGCATTTTTTTGTAGGACATACTTAGAGAATCACCTTACATGTACGATAAAATTAAAGTTTTTACCTATGAATACCAAATACTATTCTATTTAATACCTCATTCTGTTTACATTTAACATATATTTTGTCAAAACAAAGCGTTCTTTCAAACTGAGACTGCAAAACAATTAATGATTTCTAAAAAGACATTATCAAATGTATAAAGTCAATTAATAAAATAGTTATCAATAAAAACAATGAGCTAACGATACAAATCGTAAACTAATTACAAAAAAAAACTAAATGGTAATTAACACATTTAAAATCCAGAGATGTGACAAGAAGGATTCAAATTTTGTTGTCACACGATCAAAAAGCGAAAACACATACAAATGACTTTAACACAGTGAAAAGCAAAAGATAATTAAAACTTATGCTTGCAAGCTTATGCTCAAATTCTGAATGTGTAGTAATTAGTAACAAAAAATATGTAGCAACAGACTTGTCACATTTACCAAGGCAAAAAGTTTACAGGTCTATAAATAAGGAAAGTGTGTCAGAGAAGCTTCAAATATCTAAGGGAATGGATATGACAGAAAATCTAATTGCAGAGCTAAAATTCAACATTTTATATCAAGTAGTACTTCGTACATGTTAATGAGTATTTTATGAGACACCATAGAGTTTTTACATTTGTTTGGCTAAACTTTTTTTTTAATGCTGCTATACTAAATTTATGTTAGTCTAGAGTACGTAGGAGATGGATTCTAAGTGGTATAAAAATTAGCAAGTTTACTAAATTGTCCAGAGCTGATGAAAATTAGGTATCAGTGGATCATAAATTGAAAAGCACTCAGCAATTATTCGATTAATGTATAATTATTTGGTCTTTCTTAAAGAAGCTTTTAATTGAAAACAAAACAGGTAACAATAATAATTCTGAATCGTAATCACTTTAAATTTTTTATTACTGCTGCCTATTTGCCTGTCACAAGACTAATGCAATACATACCTTAATAATTATTAACTAATTTAATTTTGCATAGACTTTGCCCACTCTGCCATTAAGCAATTAACGTGGAATCTTTGGGATGTTCGGTAAGAGAATAAGTCGGATATGAAAACATATCTAATTTCTTGTTGTCGATGGATTAGACCACATGACATTTGATGTAGGGATGAGCGTTACCATAGTATTTATTTTTGCACGGTCTTTTAGCTCAAATAGCAAAGTAACTGTTAATGTTTAACTGTCTTCTACTACTTTTATTCGGGATTGTCTGGATTTCCAGATAATTATGCTTCAAACTTTAAAAATTACAAAATACCGGCTTCACTAGCAAATTCAGTTACTTAAAAAGCTACATCAAACCTTCTTGTCAGGTACATTACCAACTTTGCAGCCACAGCAAGTCTGTTATGCTTACATATCCACTAATTCTAAAAAATTATGTACACCCACGAGTTTAAAATACAAAAATATAATAAAACATATTAAAAATTGGTAATTTTATATGATTTTCAATTTGAGTTTCTTTCTCTTTAACCGGACACTACTATTTATAATATTTATTGATGATGGATGATAATCTTTTTCCAATTTTTAAATCCATTTCGGTTCGCAAAAAAGAATCGCAATTTTATTAATAAACAGATATTTATTAGCGAAAACAAAATTTTTTCGTTTTACTTTTAAATCGGCAACAAACTTCCGTTTGGAAAAGATTGTTGTGAGAAAGCAATATCTGTGACAACGTTTTTTACTTCTAGGGTGTATTTTCAAATTTATTTTATAAATGTTATTGATAACCATCATAAAAATATTGTTTTATTTTCAACCCAAAATGGTTTGTCGCAGTGGTTTATTAATTAAAGCAAGAATATTACAATAAAAAAGTAAAACTAAAAATAGCCATTTGCATGCTCAAAAATCGTAACAACACAAAAATAATTTATTAAAATTCTACTTTATGTTCATAATCAATGTGTTTTTTGGAAAATATTACAATAACAGAAACATATAGTTTAATAAATCACACTTGTAAACTGAGTTGGTATATGAAAAATTGCTGTTTCCAGTGAAGGTTTAATTGTGCTTTTATGGAGTGTGATAAACGTGAGACGGTATTTATAAAATTTATAAGTTTAAAATCTCATTTAATAAAGTTATTCAAATTATTTAGATTAACTTTGCTGTATATCGTTTGCGCCGCGACCGGGCCGAGTAGGGTATTCAACCAGTGAACCAAGTAAGGAACATCACAGAATGAATTCTATCTAGCCAATATGGAACGTAGCAGTTGGATTCTGTACAAGCAAAATAGGTAATTAGTTTAATTACTTTAGCTACCACCAACTTTTTTTAAAACATGACAAATCCTGTTTATGTTTCAACAAAGTAAATCTAGCCAAAGTTGACAATCGACAATAATCTACCGCACACGTCCGTATTGTCAACACACTGCACCTGTGGTATTAACCCAGCTATATATATCTCACTCATGTATTAATAATGACAATAAAACAAAAAAAACAAACAAAAACGGACCGTCCAAATACCAGAAAATTTAAAATTCAATCAAAATCAATGACAACCTAGCACGTACAGGTAAAAAAATGTTTGTAGATTTTGATGAAGAAGACAATAAAAACACGCAAACATAACTGTAATGCAGCACCAAAAAAAACCAAAACGTCCTTCAATATTTATATACGATTTTATAAATTTGAAATGTGTGATATATAACCTCGCAACGGTTACTGAAGACGAAACCTACCATAGTAGACTTTTAGATAACAATACAATGAAAATAAATGCTCATTCCCTGGACACGTACAGAAAACTGCTACAACATTTAAAAGACGAGAATATAATTCATTATACTTATTAAATGAAATAAGACAGACTCTGTATGGTGGTTATAAGAAACCTACATTACTCAGTGTCAAATAACATTATGAAAGAAGAGCTTAAAACTGCTGCTCACAAAATTCGTAATATTATGAACATAAAACACAGAATAAGCAAAGAACCGCTATTACTTTTTTTGTGGACTTGAAACCAAGAGAACAAATCCACAAAGTATCTAAGCTAAATTTGAATGAATGTGGTTATATATTGCATCAAATGTCAGAACTACGAATAACCTAAGGCGTGCTGTTCTAGACTATATAGCTGTGTAAAATGCGGAAGGCCACATAAATCAACGACATGTACAAAAAACAGGGAATCGCCAAAAAAGTGCGCTTTTTGTTAAGGAAGCCACCCCACTAACTAAAAAAGTACCATATATCAGCAGCTATTAATTATCAAAAATATATCAGACAAATATCTAACTGCATTACTATGCTAATTCAACATCACCATAATATCCTCGAAAATCGCCAAGTTCGTTATTCAAATGTTGATAGCAATAAATAACACAACACCCGTAACAAAACATATGCCCAAAAAGAAGCCGAATCAACCAAGCCAAACAAACAATTAATATTCAAATATTATACTTTCCTATCAGATTTTAAATCTATATTTATGCAAATGATTCAACAAAGCAGCATGATATTAAACTACTAATAAGTCTTGTAAATAAAAATTACTAACAGCTAAATATATAAGAATCGTAACATAGAATGCAAATGGACTCACCAATCATAAACAACAGCCAGTAACATTTTTTAGACATAATCAAATAGATATTATACTTATCTTTAAAACCCACTTCACAAACAGAATTGTTTCATACATTTGATTATAAAGTTTACAATACTTGTCATCTTGAACAGTGCATAATCCTACAGCTATTACTATCTGCAGTAGCATTTCGCATTTTGAACTACCACGGATAAAATAAAACAAATAAAAGCTAGTAGTTTATGAACCAACCTATTATTGTGGTTATTTACTATAATAGCTATTTATCACAACACCCCATGTCTACTAATCAATATAAAACAGTTTTTCAAATATTGGGTTTAAACTTTATTCTCGAAGACAACTGTAATGCGAAACACACAGATGGGGGTTCTCGAATTATTATGACTAAAGGACGTAACTTTCTGCGAAATAGAAGTGACAACAACTACTGTCACCAAACTGTCATCAGATAAACCCACTTATTAGCCTGTAGGTTCTCGAAAGATTCTAGTTATTAAGTCAACAAATTGTAGAAAATTTCAAAATTTTTGCAAGACAAAATTGATCCATGGCTTTTGCCAATACAATTTAATATTTAACAGAACTGATATAAGAGGCAACATGGACTTTTATTTTAAATTGCAAAGAAAACGTAATGTGCTATTACAGAATTGAGAACTGATTGCAGAAATTTGTTTTGAAGGCCCTACGCCCCTCGTGGAAGCATGGCCTGCGAACTGAGAGGTTAAAGCTCTCATACGTTCACTCTCTCTGCCCGGTCGTCGCGCACCATCTCTAATGCGGGCCGATGTGGCAAGCACCGCACCTTAGACAACCGCCATTATTACCCCTTGTTCGAATGAACGCAGGTACTCATTTATTTTTAGTGACTGAGTAGGCCACTCGCCAGGCATCAGAGAGCACCGAGAATTGAACCCGGGACCGCGCTGGCTGTCAATTGCAGAGAGGGAACATAAAATAGATCGCGCAACTTTGATGACGGACGTACCTATAGTAGACTGAATGAAAAACTTACCAAGATTTTGAAGGAACAACAAAGTATGTCATTTCAATAACATATAAATCTAAAAGAAAGAAAGTAATTTTATATGGAGAGCAACAAAAAAATGTTAAAAATATATTAAAACATGATGGCATCTAGGTACGATCCGACAGTAAAGAAAGCATCAAATTTGCAAAACACATCTCAGCAGTTTTTAAACCATTTCATGCTGCGTTAATTCTAATTACAATAAAATAGTGGGTTGACTGGAAGTTACAAGTCAGTTGTCCCTACCAATACAACATTTTACCACTGATGAAGTAAGGGCCATCATAAAAAATCTAAAAAATTACAAACTCCGAGGTTATAATCTCATAATAACTCGAGTAATAAAGATAATAGCTAAAAAGGTCACCATTTTGCTGACTACTATTTAGTCAGATACTAAGTTTAGTGTATTTTCGGATACAGTTCATAGTAGTACCTAAACCAGATAAAGCATTTGTTTAAAAAATTTATACACTAATTTTATTTATGCAAAAATCACTCTACTATGAAACAAGTTTATTAAATAATCAAGATCTTTAAGACAATACATTCTACAACGTGGCATTTATAGACATTAAACAAGCCTTAGCTAAAGTATGGCATACAGGTCTACTGTACAAATTAAAACATTTACTTCACTTCACATATTACCTTTTGTTAAAATTATATTTTAGCAATCATCATTATTCTGTAAAATACAATAGTATCATCCAATAATATATGTATATATATATATGTATATATATATATATATATATATATATATATATATATATCTCGACAGCCTACGGAAAATTGAAAGACGTTTTATCATCAAATATACCACTATACTTAAAAACAAAAATATATAATGAATGTATCCTGCCAGTAACCACATATGCAAGTGAAACGTAGATATTTACAAAAAGAAAACGATAGACAAACTACGAGTACACCAACCTGCAATTGTATGAGTGATTTGATTTATTTATCAAATTATTCTTGAGTTATCTTTAATAGGTACATGAAATATTTAAAGATGGCAGTTTGGACGCGAAAAAAATTGTCATTATTAAATGCA
Source organism: Sinelater perroti (assembly GCA_036346155.1). NCBI lineage: Eukaryota > Metazoa > Arthropoda > Insecta > Coleoptera > Elateridae > Sinelater > Sinelater perroti. Next base: position 48,169,127 of record JARFIY010000001.1, read on the forward strand.
AAGTTTTCTTTATAAATTATCGCTTGTATAATTTTATTTAGTGTAATCAATTCGGAAATATCACATGAAAAACTTTGTTCTCTAAATTCCAATGTAAAGTTTTTGAATAATTCTGATTTCTCCACTTTATTTGTATTAATTAAATTCTTCATATTTCAATCTGTTAAAAATCTTCGTGACTGAACAACCACTCTGCATATTTTTAACATAAATTTGTTGTTTTAAACAAATAAAATAAAGTCCAGTGACTTATTTTTCTCACTTTTGTATTGTTTTGCTGTAAGAATACTGCAATTTAAGTGCTTGAACGATCCACTTATATTTTGTTCCATTTGTAATAACTATGTAATTGTCAAATAGATGCAAAATATGACTAATTTTATAACATAAAGTATATTATGTTTAAATTGTCCTCAAAAATATGAAGTCCTTATATGGAAGGCTTAGGATGTAGAAAAATGGGAAGATACAATTTAAGCTTTCTGCCATTTTTATAGTATGGAGGCAGTTGAATGATTATGTTAAACTTAATTCACGCAGTACAGAATTCTCTTGTGAATTCCACGTCTGCGTTTACAAGCCATCAAACTACAAGTTAAACTACAACCCTAAAAACAAGTGGAAATCGGCAAATATCAACCAGAGGAAGACTATGAACCCTAATTGCTTAAGAAGAACACACTCAATGACTTGCTTAGAGATTTAAATTTCATATACAAAAAGTTGCCGAAATTCTTAATTTTAGTTAAGAACATTATAGTTCCTAATATATATTTTCCTGATAGAAATTTTCAATTCATGAGAAATAAACTAGATTTTTTGCTGCGATGCAAATGAACTGATAAACTATTTTGGTTTTTTGTACACTCTAAGAAAGTAAAAAATATTTATGCACAAAATCTGAAATCTATCTTTCACAATGGAATGGTATGTGGGTTCATTAAAATAACTCAATTTGTAAATTATAAGCAAACTTAATAAGACACATAAGCGCTTCGGGAAAAAATGTTATGAAACTTTTTTAAAGAGTTGCAATGACTTGAAAGTTATTAGACTGCTTTAGAACAACTTTTACTTTCCTTATCGTATAATAAGGAAAGTAATGTAATCGGCGGAAATTTGACCTACCCAGTTTTTCACATTTCTGGACGAATTATAGCTTCAGGACACCAAAAAAGTTGGTTTGGGCCATTGGTTCGTGTGTGTGTGTGTGTGTGTATGTGTGTGTGTGTCTGTCTGTCGATCTGTCGGTAAACAGGATATCTCCAGAACCGTAAGAGCTAGAGACTTGAAATTTGGTATATCCAAATATAACAAGCGAGCATACCTCAGGATAGTGTATTCAGACCCATTATGGTAAAAGAACATCCAATGCCCGTAAATTCCGAAAGAACTTACCTCAGACATCATATTGATCAATGATTAATTTAGTACCAACATCTTAAAGCAAAGCAAATTGATGCAAAGTTTAAATAAATCTTTTGGCTTCTTAGGCCCAAATCTTGTCCTTTGAAAATAAAGTCCTCTTACATATGTTCAATATTAAAACCTATCTGGACGTACAGAATCGTACTATAGAGATGTGGCAAGAAAAGAAGAATAAAGATTATGCAACGGATCCAGATAATAATAATAAGAGCATTGATGAACGCAATACGTAAGTAACAAAACAATCAAATCAATGTACTACTCATAAGAGAGGAAATACAAAAATATGCCAAAAATTGCCGTAAGCTAGCTGGATATGAAAATAACCTTTTTTAAATCTACTATCCATGAGAAGACTAAAAACATTAGCCATTTGACTTACAAAGTCTAACTATGAATGGAATCTGTCAACGTGGGGAACACGCAAGTCTTATCTTCCATGTCTCTTTGTTTACAATGTATATGTTAATTATAAATTGAAATAGGTCATTGAAAAACAGAGAAAACAGAAGGTTTTAAAAAAATAATTAACATTATACTGTTGTTTTCAACTATTTGCTATTCAAATACACATTTATGGCACAATTGTTAAGATAATAGTGAAAAATTTACAGATAAGAATTGTAATGCTATATCAAAGAAGTACGCAAGCATTTGCTTTAATACACCTAATATATAGTTTTCTATTTTTACGTATTTGTGTAGGATTCAAAATTATATCTAGAAATTTAACTACATAAATTACTTTTGTTAAAAATACATTGAAAGTCATTTTAAATTTTATATAAATTATTATAAATTATCTAAAAACTTGGATGTTTCCTGTAATTCAAATATATAATCTCAAAATTAACATTGTCGTAAATAATGGATGATTGTTGAATTCCATCTATTCTTTTAAAACTGTGCATGTTTCTAAGGTAGTAATGCTGCAACTCATTCAAAGTCTTCGTATTAGAAACTTTCTTTTGTGTCGTGCGCTTCTTCTTCTTTTTGTTGTTCCACTCCTACCGGAAATTGGCAATCATCATGGTTATTTTGATTTTGTTTATTGTTCTTCTGAATAGTTCACTTGAGCTGCAATTATAGCACTCACCCAGGTTCCACAACCAAAACATTCTTCTTCTGCCCACGCTACGTTTCCCTCTAATCTTGCCTTGTTTTATATTTCTCAGCAATAAGTATCTGTCCCCTCTCATAATGTGACCAAAATATTCCAGTTTTCGTTTTTTGATTGTATTTATAATTTCTGTTTTTTTTTCTTTATTTAATAAAGCATAACATGGAGAATTTTAAGTCTTAAATTAATAGTCACGTCCGGTTGCAGAGAAATTTTCTCATCTTGTTAAAAATTGTTCTTGTTATTTCAATATAACACTTTATCTCTTTCGTTTGGTTGCCATCGTCTTTTAACCATGTTCCTAAATATTTGAACTGTGACACTCTCTCTATTTATACATTGTCAAGAATTAAATTGTCTGTAGTATTTTTATTATTTGTTATTACTATAAGTTTTTTTTCGATTTTTTTTAGTCCGTAATGGTTTCAGCGGTGGTTAATACTTACTATTAGGGGCTGCAAATCTTTTAAATGTTTGGCAATTTTAATCGTATCATCGACATTGATATTGATATTGTTCACATTTTTATCTTTTATTATTATGCCCTCTGCTGCTTCTTTTTGAGCTTAATCACAAATAGCTTTGCTGTACAAATTAAAAAGCAAAGGTTGCAGAATACAGCCTTAGCGGACTCCTCGCATATTTGGATTTCCTCTGTTAGGTCTCCATCAATTTTAATTCTTGTTTTCCGTTTCCACTACTGATTTCCTTACTGTCCACGTTATTGTTTTCTAAGTTTTCTTTTAATTGTTCGTGTTTAACCCTGTTGAAATCTTTCTCAAAATCAATGATACAGGCATATAAGTCCTAATTTATGTTCAAACATCTCTAAGTTAGGACATTTATTGCAAACAAGGCTTCTCTAATATGCAGGCTCTTTCTGAATCTTATCTGTGTCACTAATTTCTTTTTCAAGTTTACTGTAAAGTCGGTTATGTATTATTTTAAGAAATATTTTTAGATTGTGGCTCATTAGAGATATTGTACGATATTCATTACATTCTTTAGTATTGGTATTCCACTTCTCGTTTAAGTATTTTTAGTCCTGTGTCTTTTCTCGTTGCTATAGTTTCTTCAATATTTTTTCTTCTGTCTTCATCTTTAAATAACTCTTTTATATATGATGTTCTTCTGAGCTTTTGTTTAATATCCACTATCAATGTGCTGTTCGCATCTCTCGGTATACTTGTTGTTTTTGTTTTGTTTAGGTCTGTTATTTCTTTTATCTTTTTGTGTGCATTAAGGAAGTCGTATTTTATTTGATACCTCTATTTTTTGGTATTACTCATTCAATCATAACTCTTTTTTTCTTTCTTTCTGTTTTAGCGATCTCTTGATACTTATTATGATTAGTTGTATTATATATTCTTTTTTAGTCCATAATTGTAATTATTTCCTCTGTCATTTACTTTTTACGTTTTGTATTTTCAAGTTTAAGATATTTATTATCTGCTGTTTTATACTTTATGATACGTTTTTCATTGTTGATCAAAATTTTGTGTATATGAATTTTTATTTTTATTTCTTCCATGCTTTATTTTATTATTGTTGTTGTTTTTTCTTTTATTTTTTATTATTTAACCTTTTGTAATCTACTGTTGTTTTACTCGATTTTTTATTTTCTTTAATTCAACGAGGGCAATCCCCTTTAGATATCTCTACCTACAATGCTTAGAAGCCGCAATCTTCTCGGTTTACCACATGGTGCACAATCAACAAATTTCGCATTATATATGATGTGTCTTTATAGGTAGAATAATTTTTTTTAGTACTGGCAGCGGACCCCCGGAGAGCTTGTCCAACTCTGACATGCTTGAGCCCCTTCGCATAGTAGTTTTTAAAAATAAAAACACGATTAAAAAGCTCTGTTTGACATAATTGGCGTACGCCGTTGCCATGACAACGCATTTACATATACCCAGTTAGAGTTGAACTTTGACCTTTGACCTGTGTGACAGCACTCATAATTTTTTTTATGTTTAAGTGCTTTATTACCCGCTCTAAAACGAAAATTTTCCATCGCTTGCGGTTCCGGAAATATATTACCTCGGTCGCGCCTGCCGCCGGGCCGAAATTTGTCCTTCGGAGGCGCTCGGGTCGGCACGGAAAGGCACGAACGATTTGACCTTTGACCTGTGTGACAGCAGCAGCAGCAGCAGCAGCAGCACTCATAATTTTTTTATATATATAATTAACAGTATCACGATAACTGGATTGTGGTCAGATCCTCTATAGGCACCTGGATAAGGCCAACGTTACGGAATTTGTATATCTTTTTGATAATAATAAAAAATCTATTTGATTTTTAGCTATTTTATTTTGGTTATCTAGAGATTTCCACGTATAGAGTCTGCGTTTTGTTAGTGGATAGAAAGTGTTTGTAATAATCATTTCATTGTTTTGACAAAACACACGAAACAAAGCGATCTCCACGTTTATTACGGTCACCTAAGCCATGTCTACCCTCATATCCTTCTATTTTGGCATTAAATTCGCCCATAATAATTGTCTCTCTTCTCATCCCGTATAAAATTCCTTGAGTTTTTCCTCATCTATATCTGCCGTCAGAACGTACACTTATATCAGATTTATTTTCTTTTTCTTTATTTGGAGTTGTAGCGTCATTATTCTATCTGTGTAAGATATAAAATTCACTACAAATTCACATACTTTTTGAGTAGTTATTATAGCTACTCTGTATTGGTGTCTGTTATCGTCATTTTCTGGGTAGTATATAGTATTTTGCTTTCTTGTAACTAGCATTTTTCTAATTTAGACCATTACACATGGCTCATTTTAAGTATATCTATGGTTAGTCTTTCTATCTCTATCGTTGAGTTTTTTTAATTTTTCCGCTACATATAGACTTCTTACGTTCCAAGTTGCACTTTTCAGTGTTGACCGGGGGATTTTTAGCACCCTCCAATCGTTTAGGATCTGCCCGGGACTGAGTCCAGTAAACTTATTTAATGGCAAAGCCGATGCAAGGAATAAAATTTTTTTGATGTACATAAAGAGTCAAATTTGAAATACCAATAATAATAACAATAATCAACAAATAATTGGTTAAAAAATTTGGCATGTTTTATTACATTTTTTTTTTGTACTAAGTATAACATGATACCTAACTGCCAAAAATTTTGTTTCCCCATGTAATCTAATTTATTTTTAATATATCTGTTTTTGTCAAAACTTTCGTTTTCTTTACATAAAAACAATAATTATTAGGAACGTTTTGGTCTTAAGAGATATACTATATGGAAGCCAAAATTAACTGTAAATTATTAAGCTGTATAAATATTAACCTTAAGGAATTCCGGTGTCATATGTTCCCCAGCGAACATATCTATGGGTTTCAAATTCAGCTTCATATCTAGGGCTCTTGCAAGCATTAGCAATGCTCGACACATTGGACTTGGAAGCGTGTAGTACACGTCTATTCGGCCAACCATTGGAATGATTTTAACACTGAAATAAGTTATAATGAAATAGTAAAAGGTGCAGCAGTTCCACGTATGTTGTTTTAATTGCTTTATAAGTATTTTATAAACTTAACTTTAATGAAGGAAAGCTATCGTTATAGAAAATACCAAACCTGTTAGTAACTAATGTGGGCGCTACGCCCTCGATATCCAAGCACTGCCCCAGAGTGATTATGAAATGATTTACTGTTTCGTATTCGTTAATCACTAGAGCCGCACCAAACACTGGACTGCTGTTTTATTAGTTTTGCAGCTTCAAATTGTCGATTTACAAAGATTTAGAATCCTAGAGCTAATTACAATTTATAAGGCTACGGTTACCAGGGTACCTAAATTCATAACAAAGGGGAAATTCGATAGCTAGAAGTAATATCGCACCTTAATAATGAATGGGGTCAGTGTCATAAACATCTGCAAGACAGCTTGTTATCGCGTGAATATTTTATTTGATTTATTTAATATTCCAGAAAGTATGAAATGTAGAAACAAAACAACTACTTAAGTTCCGTTTATGTAACAAATTACGGTCATTTTAAATAAAGTTTGTATAATTAATTTAGTCGAACGGAAATTTTATATTTGAAGCATTCATATTGTATGTACTTAAATATAGTGTAAACTTTGAAATTTTAAATATAGTAATCTTATAATTAAAAACTTATACTAAGGTTTATATAAGGTGACCCTAAAAAATAACGTATAAAATGGATTTAACAACATCACACCAAAATAATATAGAACTTTAATGTAATATAAGAAATTTAAAATAACAATATATATATATATATATATATATATATATATATATATATATATATATATATATATATATATATATTAAGCTAATAAAAATTTTTATATACTATAGGTGTATAAATAAGTTATCAGCTTCAGATTTCACAGAACACAAATCATCGTTTACATGTAACGTATTAGTCCACCCCCTTGCGATTTTAAAGCAATGACATTTGGTCTTTGAAAACATCATTTGATTTGGCGTTTGATGCACATAACCTCAATAATCAGCTGTGTTTACGATGCCAATCACAAAAGAGCATATTCGATTTTCTATCCACTTCGCGTTTCATCTTAAGAAAAAAAACGCTGCTGAAGCCACCGAAATAATTTGTGCTGCATATGGTAAGAATTCTGTAAGTCATGCAACGTGCAAAAAGTGGTACCGAAGATTTCGCGGAGAGAGTTTAGTCTTGAAGATCAACCACGCGCTGGACGCCCTCAAACATTTGACACGGATGAGCTGCAGACATTGCTGGATCAAAATAATGCGCTAACTGAAAAAGAGCTTGCAGATCAGTTTGGCGTCACTCAGCCAGTTATTTCCATACGTTTGCATGCAATGGGTAAGATACAAAAGCAAGGCAGATGGGTTCCGCGTAAACTGTCCGAAGACAACAAAAATCGACTGCATGACACCGCACTCCATTTGCTTTCAAGGAACCGAAAAAAGGATTTTCTGTATAAAATTATTATGGGCGATGAAAAATAGATCTGGTACGACAATTCCAAGCGCAAAAAATCATGGGTAGACCCTGGCAAACCTTCGACATCGACTCCAAAACCCAATATCCACGCCAAAAAGAATTTGCTCTGTATCTGGTAGGATTGGAAAGGTGTGTTGTACTATGAACTCTTGAAACCAGGTGAAACAATTACGGTGGATCGCTACTAACAGCAACTCATCAATTTGAGCGACGCAATCGAAGAAAAGAGGCCATTTACTAGATAAGGAAGTCGCAAAGTCATCCTACTCCATGATAACGCCCGACCACATGTTGCGAAGGCGACGCGTTAGGCTGGGAACTCCTCCCATATGCGGCGTATACCTCAGACATGTCCCCTTCCGATTATCATTTATTCCGGTCGTTACAGCATCACTTGGCAGATACGCACTTCAAAACAAAATAAGAAGTCCCAAAATGCATCGATAACTTTATCGTCTCGAAGCCGGTGAGCTTCTATCACCAGGGAATTCGCAAGATACCCAAAAGATGACAAAAGGCCATCGATGCCAATGGAGAATACTTTGATACTTAAGCTTTCTATGTTTGTTTTTAAATAAAACTTTAATTTTGCAGAAAAAAAGTTGAGAAATTATTTATAGACTTAATAATATAATGTAATATAGTCAACCGATGACATCAACACCCTCATACGTAGCTATTTATTGTAAGACTCCAAATAGTTAGTAAAACTAGTAGTACAAGATGCTCTATTAATATCATATTTGGCAAAGGTGCGGTCAACGAACACACGGTGTCACTAGACAATTCGTCTTTAAAGAAATCCTTAATCGTTAATGGGTATCAATCACCATGCAAGCACTAAATTTTAAAATCAAACCACTTCCGTTTACTAATAACTGCCGATGCCGTTTGGAAGTTATTATTTTCTTAATGTTTTATTGGTGTACTAATAATGCTAATATTGACAAAATGGTGAATTTTGAATGAGACAAGTACTAAACAATAGAGAAACGTAGAACAATGTTCCACAGATATCCCGGGCTTTTATATATGTACATTTTTATTATAAAATAATTATAGTGTCAATATGGCCGAATAATCTAAGATATATAAGGCCGCGTCCATTCTGTGGGCATGGATTTGAATCCCACTTCTGACAAGTAATAATAATAATAATAATAATAATAATAATAATGATAATAATAATAATAATAATAATAATAATAATAATAATAATATTGTTAAGGCTCTAACGCCACACGTAGGAGCAGGGCTTGCAAACTAAAAAGTTAAGGCTCTCATGTGTACGCTTTCTCTGCTCGGTCGTCGCGCACCATCTATGATGTGGAGCGATGTAGTAAGCCATTATTACCTCTTGTTCGAGTGAACACGCGGGTACTCAATTATTTTTAGTGACTCAATAGGCCACCCGCCAAGCATCAGAGAACTCCGGGAATAGAACCCGGGTCCGTCCTTATCGCAGTCTGCGCCTCGACCACTAGACCCCTCTGGTGATTATTTATACGTATAAAGGCTAAAATTATACAAAATAATAGAGATTGAGAGTATTAAATGAGTGTCTTTTGATAAAACAAATGTTTGTTGTTTAATAATTTAACTTTAGTATTTATAACTGCAACAATTATTCTACAATAAAATTTAAAATTATGTGTTTTGTATCCAAAATAAAATTAGAAGGAAAAATTACACTTATGATTTACTGTGATCGATCGCCAGTGTGGTTGCGGGGTTGCGGCGTGTGACTGCAGTAGAGATGGAATCAAGTTTATTCTTGGAACTCAGATGCCTGCCGGGTGGCCTAGTCTAAAACTAATTGCGTACCTACGTTGCTTTTCAACAAAAAATAATAATGCGGTTGTCTTCATATGAAAGTCTTAAACTCTCAGTTCGCAGGCTATGCTCCCATTTAGAGCTTTGAAGTAACACAAAGAAAATTGACTGTAAATTAAAAATTATTGAACACTAAAAGTAAGTGTTGCATAACGTTTTGTTGAATTTATTAAACAAGTACCTTTTCAGAAGGCTGTTTAAAGTTGATATAGGAATTTATATTTAAAATTTTATTAAGCTCAAAAGACCAATATTGCAGATATTAAAATAAACGTAAACTCCGTACTGGTTTAAAATTGTTTTAGCCATATATACGAAAATTATTAAGACCACTTTAGGCATTGTAATTACTGCAATAAACAAGGTTTTACATTTAAAAACACAATGAGCTTTTTTAACATATTCTAATATAATTAAAGCGAATCAATCTAAAAATGCTTGAAAGGAAATAATAACATATTTGTTCTCAACAACTTTGCTTTAAAATAAATGTACCATTAACACAGAACGATGCGCAAAGCAATATCTATTTCAGATTGTTACAAAGGCTTGTTTATGCCTTCTCTTATGCATAATAATATTTCAAGTCAACAGAAAAAAAATTTTCAACAATTCTCAGATTGAAAACGAGAAATCAGCTGCTATATGTTGCTAATCTTGCATACCATTTTCATTATTTTCTTATTGTTGTTATTTATTTAACTGAAAGGTAGAATTCGTAGTGTACGATTTACAGTTCCTCAAAATATCTTAAAGTTTTAAAAACCCTTTATTTGTAAAGCATTTCAAAGATGGTTGAATGTATAAATTGAAAACTGGTTTTATTAAATGTTCAAAATAATTAACACATTTTTAGATTACAACGTTTTGTTTTACAAAATTTTAGAGAATATTAGACTACCCGGGATTATGAAACTAAAATGTTTACATTTTCTCCAGTACAGAAGTCTAAATTAGGACACATTGAGTGAGTTTAGGTACAGAAAAGAAGCAGAGTCCGGAAAACAAAAGAATAAATAGAAAAACAACGGACGCAGTAAAAAGTAAGTTAATAAATTAGTAGTAGAGATTGTATTTAGTTATAGAATAGAATAGAACGTTAAAGAAAAATTTGCAGGAACTAAATAAAAAAAATTTTAACGGATTTGTTTCCAACACGATGGCGGTAAAATAGACAGCACCAGTTCGGTGGGTAACATAAATAAACAATTGGGAGACCAAAGCATAAAGAAATCCTATAAGCGATTGAAAAAGGAAGTACAAAATGAATAACAAAAATATTTCACCGACGAAGAAAAAAAGCGAAAAAGAATATGAGAAAGCCTTTAAGAGAAGCAAGAAAATTATGCACTTTTCAAAAAGGAATAAACTAAAACCAGATAAATTAGACAAAATAGTAGACATCATAAAAACAATGAAAATGTAAAACCAAAAAATGAGATTGCAGATATCAACGACATAATTGAAAAAGATACACTTAAAAGAAAAATAGAAACAGAAGTAAAAATCAAAAATGCCAAAAAATTAGGAGAAAAAACGTACTTACTGGAATTGGGTAATACAAAAGACAAGAACAAAATAAGAAAAAATAAAAATAAATTAAAAATATTCTAATATATATATATATATATATATATATATATATATTATATATATATATATGATATTCGTCAGCGTGGTCCAGTAGTTAAGGCGCGTGCTGCGGTGTGGACAAACCTGGGTTTCATTCCCGGAGCTCTGCGATACTTAGCCTACTCAGTTACTAAAAATAATTGAGTACCTGCGTTCACTCAAACAAGGAGTAATAATGATGGTCGTTTAAGGCGCGGTTCTTGCCACATCGCTCCGCATCAGAAATAATACTCAACGACCGGGCAGAGAGAGCGAACATATCAGAGCCTTAACCTCCCAGTTTGCAACAAAAACTAAATATACGAGATAGCTATGACAATGACAACACGAAAAAGATACAAACAGTAAAACAAGGAAAGTTAATAGGAGTAAAAATATGGACGTTAGGAACGTGGAATATTAGAAGCTTATAAGGAAAAGAAGGTAAATTAGAGAAGAAATTTGATAAGGGTGTACAAATCAAATGAAGTTAATGATAAGAAAATACGGAAAAAATTCTGAGAATTCACGAGTACTAGTAGAGGAGGCTAAAAAATAATGTATATAATACGCGACTTCGACAGTGGAGTGGTTAAGAAGGACGAATTTCAGCTTGACGGGCAGGAAAAATTAAAAAAACTACACATTAAAAAGAAATGGACAAATTGTTCAGTTAATAGAATAGTTGTGTTAAAAAACACAAAATTGTTAGAAATAAAAGGGAAAAAATAAAAGTGTTGATTACAGCAGCCTAGGAAGTTACATGGAAAGATTTCAGAAAAAAATAGAAAATGAAACTAAAAACGTTTTTATACAATATTGGAATTATTAAAACTTAGGACACTAACTATAATAAAAATAAAACGGCGAATTACTAACAGATCGAAAATAGATAATCGCTAGGAGAAAAAGAATATTTTTAGGGCTACTAAGTATGGAAAAAAAACAAAATTAGAAAAGAGAAGAAGATAATAAAGACTTAATAATCAGAGAAGAGCTATAAGAAAAATTGGAAATCTTTAGGAAAAGATAAGATAACAACAGAAATTATTAAAAATGGGTACTAAAAGAACAGAAATATTACTAGGTATATGTATTAAGTTATGGAAAAGAAGAACAGATGTTAAAGGATTGACAGACAGCGTTAACAGTCTCCATACACAAGGTAGGATGTATCAAAAACTGCTATGACTATAGAAAAATAACGTTAACAAGTACGACTATAAAGATAATGAAGTAAAGCTAAATAAAAATAAAACCAAATTGATGATACTGGAAAAACTAAGAAAAGCCGAACATAACTATAAATGGAGTTAAAATAGTAAAATCTTACCTAGGGGTAGAAAAATAAAAAACTATGAAAAACAGAAAGAAAAAAATAATAAAAGAATGGAAATCCCTTAAAGTTACATAATATTGTGCAATAAGTAGCAGGTTTATAAATAAAAAAACAATTTCAAATCAGTCAAAATACAGATGTATTTAAAACCGTATATATATATATATATACTAAAAAAATAAAAGATTATTAAAATGAAATGGATATTGTAAAAAGGAATGGCATAAGAAATAAAGAAAATAAAAAAGAACTAGAACTACAACCCACACTGAATATCATTGAAACAAGGCAATTAAGCTGATAGTGCCATTTACTTATATTAGAAGCTTGTTTCTTCTAAAGAATCTTCTATAAAATTCAGGAATTCAGAAAAGAAAGAAGAGTGAAAGATCCAAAAAAACTTTGGACAAAATAATAGATACTGAAAAAAACGAACAACATGAAAAAAGCAAGAACACTTGCAAGACTATATAGTTAAAATGCAATTTAAAATTTAATGTAATTTGTATTGTATTTTGTATTTTAAATTTTATTTAATTCGCTTTTTTTACTCTCACACCAATATACGATAAAAGGGTTATGATTATATACATTTGTGGTGTACCCTTACACTACATACGTAGTATTAGATACTTATATATTGCCTCTCGCAGATTCTCTAAAATTTTTAGAAAAGCCAATTTAAATTTAAACGTATCTATTAGAAAAACACTTTATACTGATAAAGATTATGCAAAGTTATTGTATACTTCCTTCTTCTAACCGCAATTTTTCCACTAACAGACCGCAATAACGAAACTAATTTAATTCTCTGTAACTTATGAGCTATTAATATTTTGTTGCGCTTGCTTAATTAACTAAACTCTAATATCTGTTCCAAATCGATCTTTATAATTTACTTGGGTTTATTATTGCTCACATCAATAACCATAGGTTAGTCTACTTTTAAGTTTTAAAATGTATTTAAATAAGGTAGCCATAGCTGTTTTGTTTCCTTTGACTATAAATTCATTGTAGCATATTCTATCATTTCATGACTTTTATTGATGCAAATAACAAATTTAAGAATCATTATACCTCAAATGAGCCATATTAGATACTTTTAAATATTAGGAACATTTAGTTATATCTGTTATAACAATACGTAAATCATGAACATTTACTGGATGATCGTTTAACAATTATTTTCATTTAAATAACATTTTAATTATAATTATTTGGTTGAAACTAAAGTAAATGTTAGGACTGCATTGACTATTAAACTGCTAAAGATTTACCACTTACTAATACTGAAAATAATAATTGGTTCCACAATATAATAGTGCTACTACTAATTTCATGACTTATTTGTGATGCATAGTTTTAGCTCCCGTGCCTCTGTGAGAGGCCAATGTACATATATATTCAATTATTATTTTGTTTATTTATTTATACAACTTCTATGTAAAACTGCTGCACGAGTATTTCTTATAACCTAGAGAACATATAACCACAGTTGAATCTTATGCAACTGTAAGCTATACTTTTATTGCTACATTACATGTGTAATATTCTTCAAATTTATATAGTAGTAATATATTTTTTTTAATTGGGTAATAAAATGAATTAACATAACACAATTTAAAAGATTACAATATTAATTTTTTCATAAACTAGAGTGATATAAAATTAAAGGTTTATTAAGAAAGTTTCGTTAAAACGTTGTGCTATACAACAGACAAATCTACTACATCACCTAAACCCTTGTGCATTTGTGTGCGAGAGAATATTCATTTTGCTGGCTAGCACTATTGGAGCGTAATTCGCATGCCCTCATTCAATTTGTTCAGCTGCTGCGGAAGAAATTGCCCGGCTAGGTCTTGGGGAACCTATAACAAATACTCTTCTCTCTTTGCATTTTTTGTGCCACTTAAATCTGCAGCTTTCCTGAACTGCTCGTTGCCGTGAGCTTCAATTTTGCTTAAGTGCCCCTGAGCTACATCCAACTAACGATGCTTTACTGTGAGTCATTTATAATAATGTAGTCGAAATGACAATGGCCTTGGTAATAACAAATAAAGTAAGAAAAAGCATCGGCCTTATGATGCTTCTATTAATGCAGCAGTAATTAGGTTAATTATGCTACCTTAAATTTATATATCATACCTATTCAATAAGCAAACCTTCAAAATATAATACACTTTTAGCTGTAGGTCATAAATTAAGTTTCTCAAAAAGATTTATTAAAGCTCCGTGAAAGTTTATAATTTATTACAAAATCCTAAGAGATTATAAAGTTGACGCGGCAGTAAATTTTAAGTTGTATTAAAATTAATGACAGCAAAAGCTACAGTTTAAAATGTAAAATGCATAAGCCTAATCAAGTTTTATACATTATTTAATTTTGATATTTATGTATTAAGTACATTTATTCAATATGTCACATAAAAGTGCTTATGCTATTTGGAAGGTAACAAGTTTATCAATATATTAAAACATTAACCATTGTTAAAGCCACGGCATAATAAATTTGTTAGTAAATTAGGAACTGAAATTCTCTCGGAACACGCAAAATTTCACCTGACAAATCTATCTCCTGTTCTCATTTTCTCTTGATCTTTTAATCCATTTTTGCAATAGTTACAACAGTTTATTATACATTTGTAATATTTTTTATATCAAGCAATTATTGCAGTGACTTTCATTATTTATTTATTTGTAAGTATTCTCTTAAATGCATAAAACACACATACGTGTATGCACGCACACAAAACCACAATCACACACAGAGTACTAAATTTTTTGCAAACAACAATCGAAAGTTGTGACAAAATCAATTGTATTGAGGCAGATTCAAAAGCTATAGTACAGGCTGTGGGTGTTAGTTATTTCTAAATTATGCAAGTTATAAAGGCTTTCTTGATCAAAAACGAAATATGAGATATTTTGCGTTACAACTTGTGATCCGAGTTGAACCTTGATCAACATTTAAAACAAACGGATCCTTTGCTGAAGGGTGAATCTTATCATAATAAGGCCATACTCAAATAATTTCTAGGGTTTCAAAGAGATAATTTTCATCAATAAGTTGTTTAACTCCAACAGACATATGATATGCCGCTAAAAAAAGTGAGTGTATATTACTGCACCAACAATTTATACTTTTCTGCACGACTACTAACAAGTAAAAAGATTTTATTGTCTTTAAGTGTACTATGACTTAACTAATGAGCAGATACTACAATCGTTTCTTAGTGCAAGGAGGTGCTCCATAAGTTTAAAAGTGGAACATTTTGTTATCTCAACAAGATCATAAATATGAGTAAACTTGACTTTATTTATCTTACATGAAGTATAGACCAACAATTTTTTGGAAAAATGTGTAATAGTTAACTAGATGACCGTTTCAAATAATGAAAAATACATAGACAGTAATAAGAATTGTGTTGTAAAAATTAAAGATATATACTGTACGTGTACTTGCATGGTGAATGTTAACTATATAAGAACAAACTTCAAGGTGTTATATAAACACATGTTCAAAAATGTATGTGTTTTATGACAGATGGCGACACTGCTCTTTATAATGTTATTTCTATTTTGAGAACATCCATTTCTATTGTGATCTGCTTATATGTTTCTATTCACTTGCACATCTATGTCTAAAGATACGTGTGCTGTAAAATATTGTTAAAATAGCTCGTTTTTGATATGTGCAAAAAAACAAAATTATTTATAGTAACCACAAAACTAAAAAAATTTGTCTAACAATTTTTATTGTCTCATTAAAAAAGCTATTAGGAGTAATATAAACCATGAAGTTTGTTTACTATATTTATCAAATTATTTAATTTACAATGCTTTGAGCAAAACGATACTGTTTGAGGATGGATAACTGCAGTTAAACTTAAAAACTGGCAACTCTTTTTGCAAGTCTATTCAAAGGCTAATTTTGTATGTTTTTCTAACATCAACTCTAAAACGATATCGTCTCATTCAAATAATTTTAAATCAAGTAATTTACTGAAATCAATAAACAAAACTTTATCCTTAATATTAAGTCTGTGAGATCATTAAGAGGTTGTCACCGTATATGCGGCCCGTCACCTTCAGTGCTAATGATTTGTAAATTTACTAGATTTATTTGCAAAGTTAATTGAAGATATTTTTAAATATTAAGAGTAGTGAGGTGTAGGCTCTGTTTTTACAATTACATTAGGTTTAAATATAGTGCGAATACGTATTAACTAAAATTAATAAATTAAGTGTTTTATTGCGGAGGTCGGAAGGTCGCGGTCTATGTGATTAAACGCTGCATATTAAAGCGAATTTGAAGTGCGAGTGTTACCGGAGGCGTACAAATAGTGAGAGCGCATTAATTTATGCAAACTAGTAGGTATTCAAAGTTAGATAAATATGGCGGATTCGAAAGAAAGTTCATACACAAGTGATAAAAAGAGAGAAATAGAATATGATGACGTGTTTGGTGAGAGCAAGAAAATCAGAAGAATTCCGAGGAAAAAGGAAAATCCGGATTCCTGAAATGAAATAAAATGGTAACGACGATAAGATAAAAAAATCATAAAAATATTTTGGAAATGAAACGGAGATGAAAGTGGAAATGATAGACATGAAGAGAGATCTAAAAAAAAATAAGGAAAGAGCAGCAGGAATTTAAAGAAACTTGAAAATGATAAGTTGAAACAGGAGAATTTAATAATAATGAAAGAAGAAGCTGAAACTGAAAAGGAGTTACAAAATACAGTAAAAAATGTAAAGCAACTGGAAAAGAAAGCAAAAGAGAATAATATAGTCCTCACTGGATTACCTATAGATACAACCGACGCAAAAATCTTAAAAAAGACAATGACCAATTTTTGGAGCAGAAGCTAAACATAGATCCAAAAATCAAAACAGTGTGTAAGCTTGGTGTAAAAA
The DNA here is from genome assembly GCA_036346155.1 of Sinelater perroti. NCBI lineage: Eukaryota > Metazoa > Arthropoda > Insecta > Coleoptera > Elateridae > Sinelater > Sinelater perroti. The sequence continues at coordinate 48,186,359 of JARFIY010000001.1, forward strand.
TTTGCCTGGTGAAATTGAATACCCAAAAGATAAGGAGTTAATTATGTCAAATATATCAAAACTGAAAAAATTTGAGGAAGGTCAAATATATATTAACAACGATCTAACAGAGAAGGGAGAAATGCAAAGACAGATCAGAATGAGAGCTAAAATGAAAGGAGAGAGTGATAAATATGGGCTTCAATAAAATATTAATTGAAGAGGCTGAATGGAAATGAAATAGAGATAGAAAAAGTCTAAAACAATCAAAAAACTAAAAAAAGCAACGAAGATGACTAGTAACAATGATGACCAGGTTTTGAAAACTGATTTGCGTATGTAATATAGACTAAAAAGTAGAATTATGGAATGTACAGTGTATTAATAGAAAGTGAGATTATATTACAATTCGAAGAAGGTAATTTGAAAATATTAGGTATTATGGAGACAAAAAAGAAGTTGAAAGGATTCATAAGGATGAGAAATGATCACATAATGATTTATTCTGAAATAGATGTTTTACAAAGAGCCAAAACTTAAGGGAGTTTATTAATTCATAAAAAGGTTTTTGATTGTATAAGTAATTGGAAACATATCTAAAAGGATTATTAGTGTAGATATGAATAAGACAGACAGTGAAAAACTAACAATCATTTTGGGATAGGGACCATCAGAAAATAAGAGTAAAGAGGCCAAGGATGTATTCTGGGAAGAACTTTAGGGGGGAGTTGGTAACATACAGCACAGAATCATAGTAGTTGAAGATTTTAATGAAAGGGTTGGTAGATGTAACGAAATAAGACACTCAGTAAGAATGTTTGGTGGGGACCTAGTAAATAATAACGCTAAGCGTGTCATAGAATTTTGTATAGATAATTATGTGATAGTAGGTAATACACATTATAAGCATAAAAACATGCATAAGTGCACGAGAGTAATAGAAACTAGAAAGGAAAAGTCGATTATTGATTTAGTATTAGTGGAAAGCAAGTATAGAAGAAAAATTAATGACGTACAAATAAAACGAGGTTGGGAAATCGGCAGAGGCCATTACTTGGTTGGGGTGAGAATGAAAATCAATTCAAAATTAATTAAAAAGACAGTTCCAGAAAACCGCATATTTATACAACCAAATATAAAAATCCACAAACTACAAGACGGAAATACCAAACATAAGTAGTAAAAAATTAGAAGAAAGGCTCAGTAAGATAAATTGGAAAAACATTGACGATTTAGAAGAAGTGTGGAATATGTTTAAAACAAACATCTGTAAAGTAGGAAAAAAATGCACTGGATGGTCGAACAATAAAATAAAGGAAGAAATACGGAAGAAGAAATATACCTGAAAAGAATATCTTAATAATAGAAAAGGACTTAAATACATAAGATACAAGGAACAGAGAAAATAATAAGGGAAATACGAAGCTACTGTATAAAACGTTAAAAAATTTAAGAAAAGACAATGGTTTGAAATAAATAGAAGATAAGGAAAGTAAAGTCGTAAATGGCTTAAATATTTCATGGAAATATTCTCTGGGGATGGTGAGGTACATAACCATAATTTCGTAAATACTGGAAATATCGGCAAAGCAGAATATCTAATAATTAAGAAAGCTGAAGATGCAATGAGGAAAATGAAGAATGGAAAAGCAGCAGGGCAAGACAACATCAGGGCTAAAATGATCAAATGTATGAGAAGAAATGGGAAATAACTCCTACATAAAATATTAAATATAGCCTTGGTTACAGGAATAATTTCTAGGAATTGGACGGTGGCAGCCGTATTGCCAATCTATAAAAAAGGGAATTCTAGAAAGTGTACTAATTACAAAAAATTTCAAATTAGGAGTAGTAAGTAAAGTATATGAAGTAATATTGGAGAAAAGACTAAGATCAATAGTGGAGACCACACTCGATGACAGACCAGGGAGAGGAACCAGACTTAATATTCAGTCTGAGACAATTAGCTAAAAAGACACTTACATATAATGATCATTTATTCCTTTGCTTTGCAAACCCGCAACAAGCCTTTGATAGTGCACCAACGGAGAAAATATGGGAGGTTTTGGAAACAAGCAGCGCTATTGTGAGCCATTAAGAGTATCTAAGAAGTTACAAGAAATGTAAAAACAACAAATAATTGGGTATCTAAAGAGTTCGTAAGCAGCAAAGGGGTACAATAGGGTGGTGTGTTAAGTCCTTTGCTGTTTATTATTTTGATGGATAAAATCTCAAAAAAATGCGAACGAGAAATAAGTGGAGCCACAGTAAAGGTAAGACAATTGCGACTAGTTGTGATTAAAGAAATAATTTATGCCGATAATTTAGTGATACTAGTAAACACAAAAAATGATTTACAAAGGAATATAAGCTGGGATAAGGCAATAAATAAGTACGGTATGCAGATAAATATAGGTAAAACTGTAATTATAATTATAAGTAAACTGAAACAAACAGGAACTGTTTGTGTTAATAATAGTAAAATACAACAAAATGATAATTTTAAATATTTGTGATCGATAATTAACGCACAAGGACACTTCGAACCTAAAATTAATGCAAGAATAAAACCAGCAAATGGACTCTACTACGCTCTCAACAAAACGTTTATTAGAAAAAGTAAAGTCAGCATGGAAACTAAAGTTAAAATATTAATAGCGTGTTTACGCCTGACGTAACTTATAGTAGTGAAACGTGAGTGTTAGAAAACAGAGCTAAGAGTAGGTTACGGGTCAGTGAAATGAAATATCTATAAGCACCAGCAGAGGTTACTAGAAGAGACAGAATTAGCAACGACACAATTCGTGGATGGTTTAAAGTGAACTTACTGGTGAAGGTGGAGAAAAGTACTACACCTTCATACTTCCACACCGTAAGGTAGAAGAGGACCGATTATTTTTGTATGTACGTACGTACGTACGTACGTACGTATGTATGTATGTGTTATGTGTATGTATGTATTAAGTATGTGAACTTTTCTATTGAAACATCGAACATTATTAAAATTTCATTTTCATCCACTATATATGTATGAATAAGGGAATGGAAGCACCGCTATAAAAGCTTAGTGCAAAAAAGGAACTAAAAATGCTGTAGCTTTATTATTAAAAATCTTTGCTAACGACTCCTTAATGACATAAGAGATAAATATTATTTTAATTTTTGATTTTCTCATGAAAGCTTTTTTTGTTGGTGTGAATTAAAGTTACTTCATCTCCAGTAACCAGTTCGCGTTATAGTTTTACGGAGTCAAGTTGCAAGCAGTACTTGGGGATAAGTAAAAGTGACAAGTTCGGCCAAAAGACCAATAAAAAATTTCAATTTTTAAACTAATTTTTTACTATGTAGTACAATGCAAAATATTAGATAAATCCAAAGGGTTACCTTTGCAGCCAATGACAAATTATTTTCTCGCATCAGTAATTTTACAGTCTTAACTTTAACAATTTTATAAATATTTACAACTTCAACTACACCTCCTTTCTACACAAAATATATTCCGATAGCCTGCTCAATAAAATTTTCCACCCTACTCAATCAACTGTCAATAACCAAACCATCTACACCAGTTACTTTTATATGCATATTGGTCCTAATGCATTGAAATAAAACAAAACTTGAGCAAGAATGAGATTGCTTAATACCAACAACCTCTAATTCTGCATCTCTTATAAAGGTAAAAATAACTATCATACGATTTCCAAGAAATATAAGCTATGAAAGATAAAAGAAAAAGATGTAATCCAAATACACTGCAACGCAGTACTAAGACTAAAAGTAAAAAGTTTTTTCACGTATCAATATACGTATCAGATGTTTACTTCTAAAAAATTCAATAGAGTTCACGGTAAGTAGGGCCAGTATAGTTCAATTGCAAAATCTTGTTGGTACATACATAAACAAAGATAAATATTAATATAAAGCCATACAAGGTGATACACTAAAATGACTAGTCAAGATAGTTGATAAATATAAACTAATTCAAAAAGTATTAAATAAACATAAAGTCGTACGTCCAAAGAACAAATTCTTTAGAGTAGTAATGAAAAGCTTACATCACATCATCAACAAAGCAGACAGAATTGAACAACTATTGAGATAAAAAAATTCTGAATTCTTTGTTGATCTTTAACTACATAACAATAATAAAGAAGTTAATGCAAAGATAGCAATACTACAGACACATCTAGAACTACTACACACGCCTGTATCTTTGTGTCAAATATGCCAAACGTCAGTATTGTGAAATATATCTCAAAAAGAAATATAGCAGCAAGATTAAGCACGTTCTCTATCAAGAAAAATATCTAAAAACTATAGGGAATGTACGATTTATAAATAGATTAAAAGTAGAAGATTTTTTTGTTAGAGAAAGACGAGTCAAAATAAACCAGCCCCTACAAACAATACTAGCTTCAGTAATCAGAAATCAAATCCTATAAAACACATGTTTAACTTTTTTATTTTAGTGTGTATAATTTTATCTACTCAAAATTTTCTACAGTACTTAATTAAAATTGTAATTTTTATGCAACCAACTACAGACTCACAAGAATCAACAGACTTAGGAAAAATAAAAAAATCTAAATGAGCTAGTATCACTACTAGTGAACTCTAACCAAAAATAATGGCGTAACTACTCAAAATAGTCCAACGGATAATTAACGGTCTAGTAGCAAAGAAGTGAAGATGCTATTTAGAAAAATAAACATTTTACTGATTTCCGAAGCATATCCAAAATAACATCCTTAATCGAAACTACGCGATTTTGAGAAATACAATCTTAATTATCCGACTGACACAGCTAAAGAGGGGCCAATAATTATAATAAAATACCACGAAATCTAAAATTAATATAGCAGCAGACGGCTGGGTAGGACCATTAATATCTGCAGCTTGTAGTCCCTTTGGGTATTAAATCTAACAAACATAGTCTCAAATAATATATTCACTAATTAGATAATCGGTCAAGTATTCAAACTGTGGATCCGGATCAATTACCCAAAGAAGAAGAAAGTTACTATTCATTACATGAAATCTTCTAAATCACTTGTCTACATACCAGATTACCTACTGGTCAACTAGAATAACGAAAATTACTGATTAGCTTGTCTTGTTTTGCAAACTAAAGGCATCTATATAAGATATTTAACAATTGAATCGTATTTTGACTTAACTTCAGATTACACTTTCATAATAGCCATGATATCCACATCAGTAATAAGTAAATTAAAATTTTTGACTATAACTAACTATAAAATGAGCTGGGAAATTTTATGAAAGTATCAGATCATCTAAAAATATTTAAACTGTTAAATCAAACTATTAATATGGCGCTACACTACTAATAAATAAAAAAATATTAAATCACCAGTGATAAATATAGACTTAACACAGCAACTACTAAAAAAATGATCAGTTAATCAAAAAATAAATTTATCAATAAATACTTTAAAAAACTCCCAACTACAAAATAGACGAAGTATTTACTTTAGAAAATCACCAGATGCCTCAATAGCTTTAAACTACAAATACCTCTAATTTAAAACGAAGGTTGATCATAAGGTACGTAATGAATAAAATGAAATAATTTGTATCCTATCTTCAGAATATTTTTTAATGATTACTACCAGGAGATCAACTACAAAAGATATCTTTAAAGCTTCCTTACTAGCTTTGTTTGATTATTATACCCTTCTCCTCTCGTAAAGTCATGGAAATAGTCGCTAGAAGCACCAACTGCAAGAATTCACAATGATGTGATATTGTTACTGAAAAATAATCAAAGATTATCTCGTAAAAAGATCAAATTACTTTCATTAATCTTTAACAGTATATTAAAAACAAAATGTTTACTCTACTTAATGTAAAATTACTCAAATAGTCATCATGCATAAACCTGGAAAACTTCAAACCGACCTTACATATTACATACCTATTAATTTTTACTGTCAGTTTATAATTTTTTAAAGATTTATTATTTAAGTTAAAAAGGTTGTCCAGCATCTATTCCATATAATTCTTAAATTTTAATTTAATCAAACATTACTTCAAGTAAATTTCGTCGAGGCAATTTCTAAAAGTGATATCGATAAAAAAAGAGTTAGTTATGTATAAGAATAAATATATTAGAATACTAGAAATACATTCAAATCCAGATCGTAAATAAACACTAAAGAAAAAAATTCCAGAAATAGCCCTACGTAGAAAGCCATTTGAAACAAGTATTGCTCAAATTTTTCTCATATTAAAAGTTTTAGTAATAATTAAAACAATAACAAAGCCTTTTTTAATATCTCATTTGTGAACACCCTTAATGACATCCATAGTAACATTGGTATTTGATATTAGTAATTGTCTAACCACTTTTGATTTTCAATGGCTCTTCCTTTATCATCGCGCCAACTGAAGGTCTTCGTACAAATTATGCAGCATTTTTTAAAATTTTATTTTATTAAATATAGTAACGTTAATTTCCTTAATGCTTATCTAATATTTTTGTATGTGATTAAGCAAAAAAAAAATTATCTTTATAACATACCGACAATTCAAAAAGAGGTACTTTTGTTAAAAGCTATATGACTCAATTTTAGGAAACATAGAAAATCATTCTCAGTACTTATCACATACGCGGGAAAATCAAATATAAATAAGACTTTTGATCTCGGGCGCGCAAAATTAACGCGCGAGAGTTCTCGTTTCGTCAAGTGTTGGATAGGGATGTCAGGAGTGGGGAAGGCAGGCGGGCGATATCGTTCGTTCCTGTCAGTACCCGTAGTGACAATGTCTGAGCAGGAGGTGCCGTCGTCAATTGCGCAGCGTATTATCATTAAATTTCTCGCCATGGAAGGTGTAAAACCGGCTGAAATCCTAAGGAGATTGACTGCACACTTCAAGGAAGAGACACTGTCACGAACTAGAGTGTTCGTGGAGGGTCGTAAGAATGTTGAAAATGAGAGCCATGATCGCCGACCTCGCACCAGCATCACCAACGAAAACATCGTCCGCGTTCAACAATTTATTGAGGGTGACAGGCGTCTGACCATCGATGAGGTTGCATCTGAGATTGCAATAAGTTATGGCAGCACTTTTTCGATCATCACAGAGGAGCTAGGGTTTCGTAAGGTGTGCACAACGTGGGTGCCTCGCCTTCTGACAACTGAGCAGAAATTGCAAGAGAAATATTGGAGAAATTGGGCTGGGAGACAGTTAAACACCCTCCCTACCTATTCGGTCATCTCAAGGAAGCCATGGGAGGGCATAGATTCGACAGCGATGAAGAGGTTGAGGTCTATGTGCGCAATTGGCTGGAAACGCGACCAACTTCATTCTACGAGGAAGGCAATTCAAAATTAGCTACACGTTGGGAAAAATGTGTTTCTAAATCAGGAGATTATATAAAAAAAAATCTGCTATTCTTTTGTTTCCAGTTCAAATAAAATATTTTTTAAATAATATATCTCGTTTATATTTGATTCACCCTCGTATTTTAAACGCATGTTTACTGTAGATTTGTAGCTTTAAAATTACCATTTCTAGACAGTTTTCATTAACTTACAAATATTGCTAGTCACATAGTTTATGCTTACAATTGTTTTAACTGTGGCGTTCATAACTATCAAAGTGAACTCCTTGAAGGTGTTCTTTAAATTTTGGAAACAGATGAAAATCAGATGGGGCCAAATCGAGACTGCATGGAAGATGATCGATGACAGTGAACCCAAGGCGTCGAATTGTTGCAAATGTCGCAGCGCTCGTGTGTAATCTGGCATTGTCATGCTGAAGGAAATGGTGCTCTATGTGTGGACGAACTCGTCGAATTTGTGCTTTTAAATTCCAAATACACCACACCTTGAACATCTCAAAACACTGTGAGCATGAATTTGCCTGCTGATTTTATGACCTTGAAACTTTTTGGCGTCGGTGATCCTTTGTGGCGGAATTCGTTTTATGCTCTCTTGATTTCGGAGTCAAAACGGTGAACCCAGCTTTCATCACCTGCCACAATGTTGTTAAGAAACCCATCACCCTCATGCTCAAAACGCAAAAGAAATTGTTGACGGATGTCCAATCTCTTCTATTTCATGTCAGAAGTGAGTATTCGAGGCACCCACCGTGCACAAGCCTGTACGCGCTTTCGTGATATGCCACACTAACCTAAGATCTGTGTCTGTGTCATCCCACGATGATGAGTTTATCAACCCGATTCCGATGAGTCTCGTTGGTTTCCATACGCGGTCGTCCACCCCGAGGCATTACTTTTCAGCATACCCTTGTATATATGTAGAAATGTACTTTATGTAATTTTGTACTTATATCACATAAATTACATAAAAATTGCCCATTTTTTAATTACCAATTTGCATTCTATTTAAAAAGTGGAATAGTAATGAAAAGCTAAAGAATGTATAAATAAGTCTCCGCCGTTTGACAAAAGATGGCCCCACCAGCAAGTTTTGGATGAAATTGTCAAATGTAAAACATCTCATCGTCAGGTTGGACATCTGCATCATATAATTTTGTTCTTGCAAAAATGTCGAGTTTTGAGCCGAAAAAGCGTCATTTGTAGGAACTTTTAATTTATTTCTTTAATTTAAATAAATCTGCATCTGAGGCGCATTGATTGCTTGTAGAAGCATATGATGAAGCTGTTTTAAGTAAGAGAAGTTGTTGTCAGTGGTTTCATAATTTTAAGAACGGTGAGTTTGACGTTGACGACAGAACGTAGCGGAAGACCGAAAATATACGAACACGTAGAATTGAGAGCATTATTAGAGGAAGCTTCCTGCCAAACGCAAGAAGAACTTGCACTTACATTAGGAGTGACTCAGAAAGCAATTTCAAATCGTTTAAAATCGTTGGGAATGAAGCAAAAGCAAGGAAATTTGGTTTTATATGAACCGAAGCCGAGAAACGTTGAATGCCGATTTTGCCCATGTGAAATGCTGCTTGCCAAGCATAAACGAAAGAATTTTTTGCATCGTATAGTCACTGGTGACAAAAAATAGATCTTTTACGATAACCCAAAAAAGAGAAAATTATGGGGACCACGTGGCCATGCTTCAACATCGACGGGCAAGCCGAATATTTATGGATAAAGAAAATTTTGAAAATTTAATTGCAGGCGAATAAAGGCACGTTGGCTGAAACACACAGTGTCTTCTATAGGAAGGATTGCAATATGTTGCTGTTTATGGCTTACTGCATCCGCAGAGCTCAATCTCGAAGTACTATATACTATAGTTCGGAGGTCTTTATATAGCAATAACTTACTTTCTAGAGTAATTTGTGATTTACACTCAATTAACCAATGCATATTTTATGTCTTTAGATTAAGTAATTGTTATTTAACTTAAGATAAAGTCCTAGGTTATTTCACATTTTATTTGGGACTGTAGATAGTAAGCATTTAATAGTAAAGGTAATATAGGATGATTTATTTCTCTTTACTTTGTTTCCTCAACGACCAAACCAGATTTGTACGAGGTTAAATTGTCACTGAAGCTTTCCAGATGCGTTATCGGGATTAATATAGGATAACGCTATTGCATTGTTATTTACAAAAGTAGTAAATTAAGATATTGTTTGTGGTTAAGACTAAAGAACCGAGGACACTTACTTGTGGAAAACCAAAATTGAAGAGGTTGTAGTTTAATAATGTACAGTTAAAGTGTTTTTTATCTAAGTGGGATTTTAAAAAGAAGAAAAATTGAGAAGGTAGCTGTTTTTTATTTAACAACCCGTAATTCTAGATCTTGTTAAATACTTGTTGGATATTTAAAAATACTAAAGTGCACATTTTCCCCTTCAAAATACAGTTAATTATTATATGGATTTATTGTTGGTTGAATGTACTTTACGGAAGTCAAATTTGTGTATCTAAATTAGTTCTGCTAGTAGTTATATTTCTTTGATTGCGTATAGCAGTAAATGTTCATATATTTTGAAAAGGAGAGGTCATCGGCTTAGCAATCCGTATTAGTTGTTTTCTGGCAAAAGTTTTCTATACTTAGCAATCATGGTTATTAATGCAAGTATCCATTGAGTAGAAGAGAAAAATGTAGGACGTATACGATTATATATCGTTCCAATGAGCACTACTACTTTTTAGGGAGATACTTTAGGAACTTCAAGGGTGTTCTTTTTCTTCGTTGTATCTAGCTTAATTTTTATATAGTAAGAATTTTTGTCTTTTAACGGTAGGAAACAAATGTAGTATGTCATTTCTGTTTTTTCGGATAACATTAAAAAGTCGATGGCTTAGATTATTTAGCACAATCTTGTGTTTCTGGACTGCAACCAGGCAGGTTGGCTAAGTCAGTTGTCGTATAACTTGTCTTATATTGCTGTATGGTTTAGAAAAGTGTTCGTTCTTAATATTCATCAATTGAAAGGGTGTAGTTAGCCGGGCAGTAGTTGACTCCAATAGTAGCCATGGAACTAAATTAACTTTTGCTAAGGCTCTTTGGATTTTGCTGGTTATATAAGAGGATAATTGGTAGTGATTTATCGTTGATATGATTACAATTGCTGAACCTATCTAAGCTGTTCCATCCTAGTATAAATTGCAGTAAAAATTTTTTATTAGAGCATTAAATGTAGTTTTCTGATAAGTAGCAGATTTATCTTGTAATTTTAAAACAAATTTTCCCATAATTATGTTTTTAGTTTGATCGAGTTCCATAGTACTATTCTTAGTAAATTAGCAATTTTTATTTAATTTACTAATAACTATTGTAAACTTTATTAAAACTGGAAAACAAATTTTAAATTCTTCATAAAATGGTAAGTGTTACCTCATAATTATTGTCCGATTTTTATGCTGAAATTTGTGAGTAAGTTGAGGGTCCTGGGGAAGAGGTTCGTACAAGAATTAACGATTAGTTGTAGTAAATAGCGATAGATATGTTTTATTGGGTATTCTGACAGTTAGCTGCGTTGGTTTATTATTTTTTTAAGTTTTTGTAGACACTACATCTTTTATAATTAGAAAAATGACGCGAGTGCATAAAATATACATGAAATGTTTCTAGGCTTATAGCAGGTTTTAATATTGTGTAGCCCTAAAAATTTAGTGGATTTATAGGCTCTAGTATAGTAGGTCTTTTGTACTTTGTGTAAATTTTATATTTTAGATTTCTTTATTGTTCGGTTGGGGGCTTACTATAAAGTCAAAAACATTAGTAATGGTTCTTTACTTATTCTGTGTTGGATGTTTGTTATGTCTCTTACAGGGTAACCTTGGTTATGTAACTTCACGCAAATGGGAGATTATTTTCTGTACCAATCAATGACTTTCGTATTTATCTTTACTATTTTATTGGATAATGATTTAGTATAAAATCTTTCCATGTTGATAACTTTACTCAGATTATCAGTCATAGTTCTAACATTAGTAACTCTGCAACTGTATATTGGTGGAGGAATACGATATGGAAATTGTGTTTTAGAATTAATTTAGCTGAGCTTCTTTCGATAGAGCATTATGTTCAATTTTAATAAGTGACTAAAATCTCTTTGTTGTGTTAATTGAGAACATGTCTTCAGTTGTCTTTTTCTATACCATTCGTCTTCTTATTTTAATAATAGTTTGCCTGGATTATCTGTTACCGCCAGCGATAGCGTCATAATCTGTTATTATAATTTCATTTTTATCATATTTACTGTTGCTCCTAATTTGTACAGGTTGAAATAAAACTTCTGTGCAAGTGTTACTAAAGTTAAGCATGCTTAAAGGCGGGATTTGAGTTATATATTGTTGGTATGTTTGAGGTATTAAGATTTTATTTTGTTACATTTGAGATGGATGAGGATTTGTTGTCTTATAGTTCATATTTAAAAATAATGTTATACATAAATTATTTAACTGAACTATTTTTGTAATTTGCTAATCTCTGTGTGTACGAATGTTAGCTTAACTCGAAATAAATAAATTACTCAAATAAGCATTGACAGATGTTACCATCCATATAATTAAACACCATTACTTACTACTACTCAATACACAATAAAGCAAATAAAGTTATAGTAAGTTTTATATTTTTTTATTGTACTAAAGTTTTTAGTTTTCTTCTTGTGTGCTTTTATAAAAATTGAAGCGTACGCGAATGAAAAGTTTGTTAGTAGTTAACTTACAGCTACTTGCACGTCTACGGTCTTTTAATGTATATGAAAATCTTATTATGTGATGTACAGTAATTAAACGCTTTTACCGAAAACACAAAACTTGCTATTTAGCTAACACATTCATTATGTAAATCGTATTTTAAAGTTTTTCAGCTGTATTTCTTGAGATGTTATTTATATTTAAAGACAATATTTTTATTTATGTACACATTCGTGTTATTACTAAAATTAAAACATAGCTAAGCTATAAAACACTGTCAGAACTCAATTTTAAGTACAAGCGTGATTCAGATATACATGCATCCTCAAGTAATAATATTCTGAGCACGTTCTGGTGCACTTAAGGCTCTCCACCTTTGAGTACTGCACAATAATTAATATTTAGCATTAAAAAAACTTATATTTAAGCTAAGAAACAATTAAAAACAACACATTATGTTTTATGCAATTATATCATTTTATATGGTCGCTGTTGTCAGCTGTGCGTGTGAGTGTACTATGTGTTGAAGGGCATAGTCATATTGACCTTTAAGATTGCTGGCAAATAGAGATTATTCCAAATCCCAAAATTAAACAACAGAACCTGAACATACAAATCGGCGCCAAAGAATTAAGTTTGCCTTTTTTATTAAGTTTACCAACTCCTTGGGGTGGATCACGGTGGAACGGTTGGCGACTCGGTCGGTGCTTTGAAATGACGTGACCGGCATTAGAAAGTTCAGAATATCTAAATTGGGATCCATTTTTGTGCTCCATACATATATAGGCATTATTATAACAAAGGAAATAATACATTTTTGTAACTTAATTAAGAAACTGCGACATTTCGTTTAGTCTTTGTAGAAATGTAAGCAGAATTTTTAGCTATAATTAGCATATTTGTTGTTATCTGTTCATAAATTACAATATTTATTGTAATTATTTATTGTATATTTGTCATAGCGTTTATTGAATGGTATTTCATATATTATGTATTAAGTTTAACTTCTACATAACATATAGTTTTAATTTTTACAAACTTACTATTTATTACAGTCAAATTCTATTATAATGTGATCAGATATTAGCGTTACTTCTGATATATGATAAATATTGGTCGTCCTGTAAAGTTTCTAGATAGTTTTTTAAACCTAGTCACAACAATTTGAATTTATAAAATAACGAATTGCAAGCAATAAATTATTACTTTAAGGAATAAAAAAAAGGTTCTTATTAAAGTCATTAGAAAAAAAGCATGTGTACAGAAAATTTAACTGAGTAAGATTTTTATATAAAAAATTAGTATAAAAAATAGAAAGCTTTATAATGTATTGGTAAAAAGAGTCAATATAAAGAATATTCTGTTGATTAAATAGCTTTCGCAATGTCGAAGTGTACATTTTCCAATAAATGAACCAGTCTTTATGGGAAAATGCTATAAATTTGGGCGATCGCTAAAAATCTATAGTAAAGTATTTTAGTAAGCGGGTGATCGTCTTAAACTTTGCGAAGAAATATTGTTTAGAAATATTAGTTCCTAACATATCTGAGAGTCTTCTCGTGATTAGAGGGTTAAATTTCTCAAGGCATTTCAAATATATCAAAGCGTTACTAGTATCAGGAAAATAGAAAAGTTCTGTTACTCCTTGATAATTCTCTAGTATTACCTATTTTATAGAATATTAAGTTGGGTTGTTTCTCTAAACGACACGATTGTCTCGCAGACATTAAACGAAGCTACAGGGTCCATCCCAAAAGAAATGAGCCTTTTTCAAAAAAAAATAGTTTTATTGAGCAGATCGCTACAACACCTCAAAATTCTTCAAAATAGGATCCTCCTGCATCAATGCACTTTTGATGACGGGTCTTCCAAGTCCGGAAGGCTTCCTGGTAGGCCTCCTTAGGGATGTCCTTGAGGGCTGCTGTGACATTCTCTTGGATGTCCTCAACCGAGTCCCAGTGCTTGCCCTTTAGCACTCTTTTCAACCGCGGAAACAAAAAGAAGTCCGGGGGAGACAAGTCCGGGCTGTAGGGAGGCTGGGGAACCACGCCGAGTTGAATCCGGGCCAGGTACTTGGTCACGATGAACGCGGTGTGGCTCGGCGCGTTGTCGTGGTGCAAACTCCAGTCGTTTTTGATCGCGCTCCGCTTACTTGTGACCTTTCTTTTGAGTCTTTTGAGGACTTCCAGGTAGAAGGCGGCATTCACTGTGCGTCCGGGTTTGCTCATCCGAGCTTTCTTCGGCCGGGGTGACGCGGTGGTGTGCCACTCAGCGCTCTGCCTTTTTGTCTCCGGATCGTACTGGAAACACCATGTTTCGTCTCCTGTTACCACTTTGTTTAAAAACTCCGGGTCATCTTCGCACATTTGCAAGAGTTCTTCACACCGAACCACCCGGAGCTGTTTTTGTTCGTCAGTCAACACCCGCGGCACAAGTTTGGCGCACACCTTCCGCATCGATAAATCCTCGGAAATGACTCGATGTACTGTCGATTTCGGAATGTTTAGGGCATCTGCTACTTGATAAACACTGAACCGACGATCGGCGTTCAAAAATCGCGCACTCGCTGCACGTTCTCGTCGGTTCGGGAGGTTGACGGTCGTCCAGACCGAGGTTCGTCGGCCACCTCTTCCCGGCCCTCCTTAAATGCTTTGTGCCACTTTTAACTTGCGAGTACGATAAACAATCATCCTTGAAGGCCTCCTGAAGCATTCCAAACGTTTCGGTAGCATTCTTGCCGAGTTTGAAGCAGAATTTAATTGCGTAGCGTTGATCGATTTTTGAATCCATCGCGCCGTGTCGAAAATTGAAAATAGACATTCACGGAAACACCCGTCCTGCCGCTCCGAGAGCTCAGAGCCGACTTGCACCGACCGCGTATGGAAGCTAAGACCCCCCACCACCTGCCCCAAGCGTCAGAGCACGCCGGAATGTACACTCGCGTCCGAAAAAAAATAAGGCTCATTTCTTTTGGGATGGACCTTGTATAATAAAAAATTTAAAGCGTAATTAAAAATAGTTTAATTTTTAAAAAGTAACGCTACGCATGTATCATTAAAAAGTTTTTATTTTAGACTCAGGATTTTTAGATAAATCTGGCTAAACATTTAAACAGAGAGTAAACAAAGAAATGTGGCGTAGTCCTAGGTCCTCGATTTACGTGTGAAGGTCCGTGTGTAGTAAATAAAGACAGCCTGTACATTTGAACAAAAAGTAAAAAAAGACGACTAATATGAAATTTGGCATGCCGCACTCTGAGCGCTTAATCTACACGTGGAGATCCATCCGTTCGTGCACGCACGTCGAGGTCACTCTCGTTCTTTTCCGACTGGCCAGGCGGCCGCTGCTATCGGGCCGCTGCATTGTCGAACGCAAAAAGCGCTTTTGCCATGGCCATTCGGTTTGCTTCCGCCGAGCGGAGCTTCGATTGTAAGATTCCGATCCAAGAAAAAAAGCCGATTAAGTTAAAAATTTATACACCTTGCAAAAAATTGAGGAAAGGCAGATGAAAAATTGTCAGCTTAGGACGCCAAAAATGCCTTTTAGCGGACAACCCCTTGTAGTTCATAAACGAAAGCGCTCTGAAAGAAAACAAAGAACTTGATATATCCTTGATGGATATCCAAAAATGGTTGTAATTTTCAAGCAAAAAGAAATTTCTTTTGGATCTGTAGGACATATAAAAACTCGTAATTATCGAAAAAAGTTTATGTATTCCGAGACCTTCAAAAGAAAGGTACAGTCTTTAGATTTTTACATTTTTATTTCGTATTAGAGACATCTATTTACTTAAGCAAAATTTTCTTAAATCTATTAAAAATTCATCCATTCTTTTGTCTAATTGTTTATAAGTACTCAATATTGAGTCATACAAAAAAACTATATATTAATAAATATAATAATGAATATTAATTTTTTTAATGTAATGACTGGCCCGGTAATTATTTTCTCGAATACAATAATAATAATAATAATGGCACGGCCTGTGAACTGAGAGGTTAAGGCTCTCATATGTTTGACTTTACTTCCCGGTTGTCGCGTACCAAGTCTGATACAGGGCGATGTCGCAAGCACAGCGCCTTAGACGACCGCCATTATTACCCCATGTTCAAACAATTATTTTCAGTGACAGAGTAGGTCACTCGCCATGCATCAGAGAGCTCTGAAAATGGAATCCGGGTCCGTCCGCCTCAACCACTTAGACCACTTTGGCAATTTATCAAACAGATACATGTATATAATCAAATGAATATGTAGTATCCATACATCCATTCAAAATGTTTGCGAGCCGTTTTCAAATTTGAAATAAATGATATGAAAGCTTTTATTTATTTTAATACTAATCTGCAACTTAGCTTTTTGGTAAACTTTGTGATAAACGTGTTCATGCACTTAATGAATTTTGAATTCTTTTAATTTGCACTTGTATTTCTATGTAGACATTTTTCTTTTCCTTTTACATAAACATCATATCCAACAAAATATAGAGTTATCTCCCAATTGGACGTTACTTTTACTGCAAAGTGATGGCTGATCTATAGCAATAAAGAAAAGATAAATAAATAGAAAATATATTTTTTTATTTAACTTGTATCTCTACTAATATACATAAGTTCTAAAAACTTATTAAATACGAGCGCTTTCTAAATGCTAACACTGCTTTACATTCAGTTGCTATAGTTTTCGTATTCTGTATTATTTTATTAAAAATAACAGGTTTAAAAGTATAATAATTTATTTCAGAGTTAAATCACAAACCAATTAAGCTATAAGAAAATAATGGTAATTAATGTCTGTTTATTTCAATGGTGAACATTTATTAATGTTTTTTTAACAAATGTTGCGCCGTCTCAGTATGCCGCTATATATGGCAGTGTTTATATATGTTGTTTTTTTTTAGAAACAATTCACTACGCACTGTATTCCAATGTTTACTTATATTTTGGTTGCACAATTATTATTTTGTTCACATATAGATTAAGTAAACTGTTGGTTACTTATCACTGTTTAATATGTCTATTGAAAGTCTTATTTTTATTCGGGTGTGAATTGATTTGCACCCAATTCTGTATAACTTGGCTTCATAGCATTAATATATGTTGTCATAAAATTGTTTTGTAGTTTGATGGTGTGCTACTGGAATGTAGGGGTTTGTGTTTCTCCATGTAATAGTGAATTTCGAATTTACCTTTCCGTTTTGATGACTATATGAAATACTTTACTTTGCAGTACTTGCAATTTGTTTGTTCTAGGTGTAGCACTTTAGACACTGTTAGCTTATGTGAATGTCAGTCTTATTATTGAAGTGTAAATTAATAGACCACATTTTATTTTTAGAGAGGAGTTTTTACTTAGTATTGGGTATAAAAATTCCAATCTAGTGCAGGACTCGGGCAACTTTTGGTTGATATGTAGACCAAGACATCATACTGCGCCATTTTTGTATTTCATTAAATTGAAATATTGTCGATGATTAGATTTGGAGGATTTGAAGGTCAACATGGTGTATTTTAGATTCACATTTTCTTAAATTTATGGTAATTCTCCATTTTCGAAACCGTTAGTTAAACTGGTCTAAGCCTGTTTGTAGGTTAATGGTTGCTGTGTTAAGGTCATGGTTGTGGGTCGTAGTCGCTGTATAGTCCCATACATTGCTATGTTAGAGATAGGTAATACCTTGTGGAACCCTTGCTTTGATATGGCGGATTTGCTCTCACTTGATAGGTCTTATCTGATAAAAATGATTTAATTATGTATTTTAAGAATGGGGGTATTTGTATCGTTATAACTTTATGAATTAGTCCTTCTATCCAGATGCTGTCAAACATTTGTGTTTTGTTCACAAGTACTATAAGCGCGTGCATCTTTGTTTTCAAATGCCTTTTTAATTTTGTGCTACGCAGGATTTGATGTGTCGTTGAGTCCGAATTAAAACTAAAGCGTTATGTTATAAATCTCTCAGTAATTGTTAAGTTTTGTATGTATAGCTCGCTTAAAAAGTTTAGATGCAGCATAGAGGTATTATTATTGGGAAATAGCGGGATTATTGTGCTGCTTGACAGGTTACAGAAACATTAATATCATCGCTTGTTTCCAAGCATTATCCTCAAACACGCATTGTAAATCGCTATTAAGTGAACTATATATTTGCCACCGAAATTTTTAAGGGGAAAGTTAGGGGCTGGTTCTTTTAATTTTGTAGATTGGAGTTTCTGGGTGTGTTGTTTAATTTTGGTTAGAGAAACTTTTTCAATAAGTTTTATGTTGTTTGGGCTGATTTTGTTCGTGCTTGTTAATTGAGTTGTGTTTGTGTCTGGGTTTTGTGGAATAGTGAATGTTTTTCAGATGTGCGGCAAATATCTCGCTTTTTTCTTAATCTATTTAATAATATAATATATAATTATTATATATATAAATTAATAATATAATATATTAATCTTAATATATTTGCCTTCAATGTTGAAGTATTGGGGTGAGGTTACTTTACAATTTTTTGGTAACTCTCTACATGCTGTGGTTCTCTAGATTAAAGAATTGTATGTCTTTTATAAGAGGAGATTCGTTATTAATCCAGTTCAAATCTAACTAGCCTTATAAGTTAGTTGAAATAGTCCTTAGTGGCCGGGTTCTTCTTTTATCAGTTGCAGAATGTGGTGGAGTTTGAGCGTGATAAGATCCGTAAATAAGGCTTTTTCGTGCCTTGAATAATTGCTAACGTGGCTGTTTCTATGAATGTTTCAGTCTCGTTGTTTATTTCTTCTTGAGTATTTAATTCGTTGAAAAGGTGAGTGGTTGGTTTATGATAGTTCTAAAGTTGTCTCTTTATATTAGTCCTATTAGCCTTAGGCGTTTAAGGTATTTATAGAACGAGCAGTTGAGGGTAACTATAATGAGGAGATGATCGGAATCCAATTCAGTGAGTATAGTTTGAGTTATTGGTAGGTTAACATTTTTATGGAGTATTATATCGAGAGGTCTAATTGTTGATTACGAATGTAGGAATAATACGTATATTCTGTAGAAGCAGCTATCATAACTTCTGATCGAGAGATGAAGTAATTTAGTTTCACCCATTGAGGTTGTTCTGCATCCCCAGTTTTGGTGTTTGCAGTAAAGATCCTTCAACTAACATCGCGGAATAATAATATTCAAAGTTGTGGTTGATTTCATTAAATTTGAGTTGGCTATTGAATAGTTTGTACTCTAAAACTAGTTTCAGTAAGGAGTTATTATTTAAGGATAGCTTGACTGCAATGGCTTCTAGGTATTTGAGATTAACTAGTTCTATTCTCGATGTAAATAGACTGCCCTTAATAATTATAACGTAACCTTTCCATCCTATTTCTGTGATTTAATCTTTTTTGTGGGTATGATATCTTGGGTTTGTAAACTATTCGTTCATAATATACGTTTTAAATTTTTGAACACTTTTTTTGTAAGTTAAAATATATTCCATTTGAGAAGCTCAAAGAAATCTCTAGTAAAATTAGACATTTAGCTACTTGATTTGTCAAGTGGAAACCACTTTTTATTGCAACCAATGTACTATAAATAAAACAATTGGAACGCTAGTTATTGGTCATTCTTCAAGCCTTTGGCGGCATATCACCTTTTCCACTGAGTCGCCTTTCGCTTAGTCACATAGAGTAGCATTTACAATAAATTGCCAAGTATTTTGGAATTTAGGTCATAGTGTAGTTTTACTTGAAGTATATGAAAAAATTTGGACTTGTGCAATGCGCAAAGAAAATTAAATGAACATCCCATTTTATTTACAGAAAGTGGCAATCCTGCAGCATTGTCAAGAAAATATAAAAATGATAAAGCAACAGAACACATCTAGATTTATTGTTGATTATACAGTGAAGTCCTCCAAAATATGCTTATAGTGAAAAACTGTCAGTGTTTGTAAGCGAAACGAGTTAAAGTTCTGAACTCTTTGGTATTATATCTAACCGGGATAAAGCTTCAAAAATGCAAAAGGTGGAAAAATTCACTTCAGTATGAAAATTTAGTTCTTTTATTAAACTAATTCTTTAAAAATAAAGTAATATTAAAACATAAGGGTTTCTATTTATTTACATACATATTTACATTTATTTACATACATAAAGTACAAGTTTAAAAAAGTAATATCAAAATTTTTTCAATCTACTAAAACAAAATTTTATTTTTATTATTGATTCTAGAAATTTTTCCCTAATCACAATATACTTACATATAAAACCAACCTTAATAGCATAACTTTTACTTTTCTTGATTTATTTTAAAAGCAAGATGTTTGTTATGTGATATGACTTAGAACTTTATTGTGGTGGAAAACAATTTCACTTTTAGAGTTTTTGAAATGAGCATTTTAAATTCAATTGCATATATCCAACGCTATCGCTTTTATGCATTTTCTTAAACTCAAATATACAATCATAACATGTCTTGTTTATAGCAACTGTGTCAAAGGCAAAGCGGCTCGTAATAAGTCTTATGGAATCAACTAGCAGTGGTAATTGAAAACCTCCTAATTTTATTTCATTATGTGTATTGTAAACAGTACTATGAAAAGGCTTTTGGTTACAAATAAAAATCATACAACCCCTTCTTTTTTGAAAATCATAATAAATTATTACTTATTGATGAAAATTAAACTTTAAGATGTGAATTTCGAGCCGTTTGCTTTCTATAAAAAGTGAAAAGTTTGAATGTACATTTGATTCCTAAAAATATATGAAAGTCCACTAAAGACCACCAGACACTCGGTACACTTTTGAACTGGGTTTTAGGGAATAAATAATTGATGACAACTTTTGTGAAAACTTGCATTAAGGTATAAAGCTCATTTTTTCTTTAAATTGATTTATAAATTGTCAAAATTGTCGCATTTGGAGCAATGCAAATTCGTATGCTATTCACAAATTTGCATTTTTGGGAAATCAATAAATTTAGTATATTGAAGTAATTAAGAGCACGACAGGCGCGACGGAAAGGCTTCGGCCTGCCAGACTAACGCGCGGCGGGCCCTGGGTTCGACTCCCGGGTCAAAATAACGCCAAAAATCGAGTGCTCTCCGGCCATCATACAAACACCTTTGGCGGTCGTAAGGTATATTCTCCTTCTTCTAACGGGTCAGACTAGCCACCTGCCCGGGGTACGCCCAACATGGCTCATAGTACTACACGAAATGTGTAGTTAAGAAACAGGCTAATAGCCTATATAAGAGTAGAAGAAGAAGTAATTAAACTCGTCATTAAGCAAATTTATTATTGTCTAATTTAAAATTTAGTTTTTGTAACTGCAAAAGTTATTTTGTGAACTAATTCTGGGGATGTTCCAAACTAAACTTTAAATTTTTTTCTAGATAAAACCAAAATATTAGAACAATCCGAAGTTTATTGCCGTCAATGTAAAGTGCAGATTTAGCAATTACGCATGTAATATGTTGTCGGCTAAGTGTTTTTTATGAACCGTAGCAGGTTTGTTGATATAAATAGAGAAAAACCTCTAACGGTGTTAGATTACAAGACAGCGGTAGCCTCTGTAAGATAATATGACCAGACAATTTGGTTTAAAGCCAACTGAGTATTTCACAAGTTGGTGCGTGGCTCCATCTTGTTGCAATCGTTAATTCCATTTTAAAAGAGTCCATTAATATCTTCTGTTAGCGTACGATAACAGCATTGCTATCTTCATCTTTAAAATGTTTAAAACAACGATTTATCTAGCCTACAATGCACACTAAATAGTACATATTTGTGGATATGTTGATTTTTCCTAACAGTTTTGGAGATTTACAAGACCCTTTAAAGAAAAACGAGCTTCATCGCTTAATATATTTTTTTGCAACAAAAAAAAAACAGAATCGATGGTTATGTGGTGGACTTTGCCATGCATCTGCCAAATACCAGAGAACACAAACAGCACGCAATTCAAATCGTAAAGTTCAATTTTGATCACGCTATATTTAGATATCTTGCCGCATAGGGTCTTTATTTGTAAACATTAACACTATGTCGTCCGAAAAAAATGGATACTTCTCTTTCCCCATTCCGGCCAATGCCTTCAAGCAGACCGAAGTGCGTGCCGAGTTATACCTGCGTTATCACATCGATGGAACTGCAGCTTTGCTTAGGGTCAGGCAAATTTATTTATTAATTTAATTTCAATTGATCTGGCGTCATAAAGCCGCAAAGGCGCTAGTTCAAGAGCACTGCGCGTCGACAATAAAAATACATCTATAAAATACATCTTACAATTAATCCAGTACTGTAAGTAACAATGTAACTTACAAAGGAGAAATTGCTGTTTAGGCAGCCATAATGAACAGTTACAGTGCACTCACCAATACCAACAACAATTCCCAAATAATCAAATTTAACCTATGCACAAAAAGTAACAAACCAAACTAACCAGAATCAAGACTTAATACTTCAACAAATTCTAGACGAATTTAAAGCCCTATTTAATCAACTACTACAACAAAACAACATAATACTAAACATGCTAAGCACCGTTATAAACAAAATAGCGCCGTAATGGGTAACTTCTTAGACTAGCACTGTGGAACGCCAACGGAATGCAATAAAAAAAAAACTAGAAATTGAGAACTTCTTGCAAGTAAACAACATAGATATCTTGCTCATCTCGGAGACTCACTTTACAGATAGAACACACCTAAAGATGCTCCACTATTCTATTTATCACACAGAACACCCTGACGGCACAGCCCATTTAGGATCAGCAATAATAATTCGCAGCTCTATTTCCCACCACGAATAACCAGAATACATAACAAACTTCTTACAAGCCACAAAAATTCAAGTTGATAAACTCACAACCCCACTAAATACCTCAGATATCTACTGTCCACCAAAGCACAAACTAACCCAACAAATGTTACAACCGTTTTTCGAAACTTTAAGACCGAAATTTATAGCAGGCGGTGACTTTAATTACAAGCACACGCACTGGGGTTCTCGGCTAACCACTACTAGACGAAGAGCATTATACAAACTAATTACTGACAATAACTACAGTTTGCTGTCCACTGGTGGTCCAACCTATTGGTCCTCCGACCCGGATAAGATTCCTGATCTATTGGACTTTTTTATTTCAAACGAACTCTCTTCAAACTTTATGGACGTTACTCCCAATTTTGACCTAATGTCAGACCATTCTCCGCTAATAGACACAATCAGCTCAACCATCTAAAAATATCTAAGCCTTCTTTCAGCAATAAGAAAACGAACTGGTACACCTTCCAAGACCACATCGAGCAACATCTCGACACGAACATAAGCCTAAAAAACTACAAAAGAAGTAGAACTCGCTATAGACCACTTTATGACTACTGTTCAGAGAGCAGGGTAGAACTCTACTCCGTAGACATCCCACACAAAAATGAACAGTTCCAATATACCACACCATAGAGATTACAGAGATTGTGAAAGAAAAAAGACGGGCAAGAGAAAAATGGCAACGTACCCACAAGATAGAAGACAGACAAAGATTCAACTAACTAAACAATAAACTTAGAAACAAACTAAAATCTGTTTTTAACGAATTTTTCCATACTTACCTTCAATCGTTAACGGTTCATGACAACTCCCTATGGACTGCCACCAAGGGAATCAAGAGACCCCAAATACAAAACCCACCTATCCGCGATCAAAATAATTCATGGCTGAGATTGGACAAAGAAAAGTAGAAGCATTCGCAGACCACCTAGTAGATGTGTTCCAACCAAACTCTAATGAAGTAGATGAGGAAATAGAAGAAGATCTACAATCACACAGATGTCTCTACCAATACGTAAGATTACCACCAAAGAAAACAAAGACGAAATTAAATGGATGAAAAACAAACAAGCTCCAGGTCTAGATCTAATAACCACATCAATTCTCAAACGATTACTTGACCACGGAATCAAATTCTTGCAGAAACTTTCAAACCAAAATTGGCAACAAAGTATCCCAAATCAAAGAAATAGGAGCGGGAATTCCCCAGGGAAGTATCCTGGGACCTATACTATACCTATTATTTACCCATAACAAATAATACGGAAATACATTTGCCGATGACACGCCGATTCTGGCATGCCACAAAAATCTTACGACCGCTTCAGCACTACTACAAACGCATCTAAACCAAATCGAATAATGGCTGTCTAAATGGAGGATCAAGGTAAACGAGAACAAATCTACGCACGACATATTTACGACTAAACACCAAGAATGCCCACCAGTCACTCTCAACAACAAGCACATTCCCCAGTCAAACAAAGTCAAATACCTAGGATTTCACATTGACAGAAGATTGGCTTGGAAAAGCCATGTCACTAAGAAACAAAAGAAAATGGAAATCATACTAAAAAAATGTACTGACTCATTGGGAAAACTCTTCACTATCACTAGCTAATAAACTCTTATTATACAAGACTATTATTCGACCAATCTGCACCTATGTGTGTCAAATATGGGACTGCACAAGTAAATCAGACGTCCAAATTATTCAATGTTTTCAGTCCAAAATAATTCGCAACGTGATAGTCGCTCCATGGTTTGTGACCAACCAAACACTCCACTCAAACCTTAACATCCCATACGTGAGTGAATTAATCAAACAGTACGCCACTAAACATCAATCAACATTAGAATTCCACCCAAACAAAACCATGGCACCACTAAACGAAGATTCTCCCCTTAGACCTCTTAAAAACAAATGGCCAAAAGACTTAACGAAATAACAGTGGAGTGACTCCACTGGTAGTCACTCACCCCCGCCTAATTAATAGATACTATTAGCTCATAGAATGTACTAATATTTTGATTGCTAATCAAATAAAGACATTAAAAAAACTTCTTTCCTACGGTTTTTCATAATTTTAATGTCACACAGAATTAATCTAAAAAATAAATATAAATACAAGTGAGAATTAACAAAAAATATATAAAACTTATTAATGTTATCTGTTATTTAGTAGGATATGATGAAAAAATGTGTATAAGTATTGTTCAACAAAAATATTTGCATTTTTGTTTAACCTTGTCGAGTCCCCAAACATTCTGATTGAATATTTAGTACCTGCAACTCTTACTTTTTATATAGTTTCTAGAAAGTGTAATTATCATTTTATAAATCTTAATATAACATTATAACGACATTTTGTTCTTTGTTAAGATATTTGTTAACTTAGTGTGGTATATAAAATTTTACCTTCCCGATTTGAAATATTTTGTCTTTTCCTAATCTTTGGTTTTCCAAAATCAGATCACGTACATGTACATGCATATTTAGGTTCTTTGTTAATTTCCCCCCAGTTATTGTAGTCTAAATTTGTACAACTAACGCATCCGTTCAAACTTGAAAGACGTATTGAAGGCAACGTTACGTACTAACTTTATTATTTGCAGCCTCAAAACTAAACAAATATAAAATTTAAATGTTAGCACTAAAAATAAATAATAACTCTATTTTAATATTGAACATTTCTCAATTATTTAGAATAAGTAAATAATAATTTATTAGTAATTCAAATCGATTATCTATAATACTTATTTTACTGGTATATGTATATTGTATTGATATCAAAAAGGGCTTATTTATTAAAATTATTTATTTAGATTAACGTTTAATAATTACAATGTAAGGATACTATCTTTCAATTTAACAGGATACTGTACAAGGTTGCATATTACAATTTAAGGCATAATTACAATTTCGAGTATTCCGAACAGCTCAGTTCCCTCCGATTGCTCTCTGTAGACGTTGGTACTTATCGACCGCATCCTCGACGAAAGCTGCGGCGCTAGCAACGCGTTCTGGAGTAACATACGCTCTCATTGCGTCCTTATTAATTCCCCCAAATCCATTGAAGGTGATTGTGCATACGGGCGTCAAAGAACACACGGCTGTGGTGAATACGCCGCCGACAATTAGGAGCGCAACTCCGCCCATTAGAA
The DNA here is from genome assembly GCA_036346155.1 of Sinelater perroti. NCBI lineage: Eukaryota > Metazoa > Arthropoda > Insecta > Coleoptera > Elateridae > Sinelater > Sinelater perroti. The sequence goes on from JARFIY010000001.1 coordinate 48,212,396, forward strand.
ACAATCCAACTTTCGATAATGCCTTCAAGGTGACTTGCAGAACGCTCTGAAAATTTATAAAACAATTAGCCTGTGTATTAGTTGCAGGGAGATCAAAATAATGATTTTAAGTTGTGCTTCTAAACTTAATGGTGGCGATAAAGCAATTTAGGAAGAAAAATGAAAGATAAGGTTGGTAAAACTCAATAAGTCATACCATTTACCAAGCCCCAGAACGTACTTAATTGCTTTCGAGAGATTTTTAAAACAAAGTTAAATGTTATTGATGATCATTCCAAGGTAGAGAGATTTATTATCGGCAATGGAGAGCATTTCAGCAAGCATCAGCTTAGAACAAAGCAGCTCTCGCCATTTTAAAATTAGACTTTAATGTACTAAACGTATAATCTGAAGTAAGATAAGCTAATTAATTTAGAATTATTCATAATTAAAAACTGTATATCTTTTAACTGGTTTGTGAGAAATGCGCAGGTTGTTTGCTGAAATAAACTTTAAAACGTGTCACTTAACTTAAAAGGTATTTTTGAAAAGTGACCTTAGTAAGTACACACAAAATAAGCTAATGCTTTTTAGCAATTTACTGTTGATACTAAGTAAAAGCTATGACTGATTATTTCCACATTATTAAAGTAAATGTAGCCTACATTTTTTTTAATTTAATTTTGTGCATTAAATTAAATAAATTAATGTTGAATTAAGTAAATAAACGATATTATCTCTAATATTTGTCATATTAAGAATACTTATAAGCAATATAATAAAAAAATATTTTTTACTGACGTACGTAGAATATAAAGTAGAATTTATTTTCTCTGGTTGACATATCTAGTAAATTGAACATTTTATTAAAATAACATATACCTTACTAAATAAAATCGACATCCGCTGGTCAGTTTCTCCGAAAATACAAATCAGGCAAGTTTAATTAAAGTACGGAACGGCAAAATTGGCCGCCTTGGTAGTTCACGAGCCTCTGCCATGCGAACTATAACTCTGCTTAACTTTTGCACTGACCTGAGGAGTGGGCACGATTGACGACATATAATCGCCATGTGGTGCTGAGTACTGGGAGCTAGCAGCAGGGATTAAGTATCCTTCATAAGCAGCGGCAGGGCCGTAAGTATCGGCGAAGGGGTAAGTGGCATGAGGTATATAACCCGTGCTAGGATCCTGCGGCTGATAGGCAGGTTGTGGTGCTATGGAGGGCTGCGTCGATGGCGTTACTTGCGAATCCGCCATTACCAACCTTGCCGATGTTAGCGCAATCAAAGCCAATGAAAAGAAATTCATCCTAGAAAAGTAGACTAGATGATTTATAAATGTGTCTTTACAGAGTTCTATAAATAAGCACAAGAATAAATAAAAAAAAATATCTACGTATCTATTTATATATTGCTAATAACGTTCATAAGAATAAAAGTATTTGTTTTTCTAGCAATTATGCAGACAAAATAAATGATAATATTAAAGGCACTCTTTTAATTTTAAAAATTAAATTAAAAATAGAAGACGTAGTTGACATTGAAGAAGCATCACGTCAAAATCCTTATAAGAATGAATACTTACCTTTGTTTTATCACAAAGTGCAAGACAAAGACATTATTCCCGTTGAATAAATATAAGACATTAAGCATGGTTTTAGAAATGCAAGACATTTACAGTGTAATAAAAAGGAAGTCTAGATACCAAATTGAAAAAAAGCATTGATGAGTTGATGTATTTGGTTCTATTATCTCAGGCTACAAAAATTACATTTTTTTTATTTACTATATTACTGTTATAGCACAGATTTTCAAAGGTACGATAATCCAAGATTTTTTGAACGAGCCTGGAAATTTATGGATAGATCTGTGTCTTCATACAGTACACAAAAAATTGTTTTCATTATTATGCAGTATTTATTGTTTAATATTTAAATGCTTCTAAATTATGTATGAGTTTGTACAGGATTTTGTTCAAATGCAGAAGACATCATTATGATTTATAACGTCTTTGTACAAAACTTTTTTTATCAAGAAAAAATTTAAAATACAATCTTAAAATAAAGTAAGGAAAAAGAGCCACAATTAACTCTAACATAGCTAAAACTTTTCCACAAAAATGTTTTTTTAATGTTCGATTACAAAGATGTTGCAAAGTAGAACTTTAATGTTCAATTGCATTTTTACAATGAAGAACTTTTGTATTAAAATTTGTCAAATATTTATAAAAGTGAAAATTTTAACATAGAAAATTTCTATAATCTTGTTATTAAATGCTTTTTGATATTTGAATATGTAATATTTTCAAATAAATAGTTATTTTGGCTTCACCATCTACGAAATATTGTTATATAAATAGTGCTATTCTTTATCAATTATTTTGCGTGAACTGGTAAATTATACTCAAAAGATATAAAATATCTAGTAAACTAAAATCTACAGGTACAATAAAATTTCCAATTTAATAAGAATATAATAGTAATGCTGTAACAAGCTTAATTATTAAAAAACAGCAAATATGCGGGATAACAGATTAATTATTTACCTCTATTATACTGTTTAAAAATATATTTTTCTACAGATGTAATACATAAATTCAACGTTTACTAAAAAATATTTAGTTACTCTTTATTTATGGTAAAATAAAAATAATCATTTTAAATTAAAAATAGTGTAGTTTTTAATTTATAAAATTAAATAATAAAAATAAAATATCCAACCAAACATCAAGGCAATATGTTCTGCAAAACTGCAAATTTTTAACAATACTGTTAAAAAGATTACTGGGAAACAAAAACTTGAAAACGAAAGTATCATGTAGGAATACAAATGTAAATTTAAGAACATACTAACAATCGTATTAATTGGATTTCCCATAAATTTTGCAAATTTAGAGTTTAACCAGTTTGCATGAACACACTACTTTCATTAAACGGTGTAAAATATTATAGAATATACAATAATACCAGACTAACAAACCATATAAATATTGAATATAGTATAAGAACTTACTCAATTTGTAATATTTATTATAGTAATGTTGCTTTAACATTGTAGACCTGTACACACTTTAAAATTTTAAATAAACGTTTTATTTTTCGATGACTAACTAATGTAAGTCGTGTAGTAATCTGATGACTATATAGAACATTTTAAAATTACTAAAGGTCAAATATTAATATACATCCATATATAAAATTAGATAGCAATTCTCAAGACCAACAAGGTAAGATTTTTTAAAAATCTAAAATACACGCTACAATTGAAAGTCTTCTGAAAATCTAAATTATTTTATTCATAAATAAGAAATGCCAAGGAATAGGTTCTAGAAATTTTGTAATAATTTAAAAACAACTAATTTTCTTTCGGTTTACATACAAATAATAATTTTCAAAACGATCCTCCTAGTGCAATCAGCAGTTTTGTTACAAAAGTCTCAATTTTGCAACACGCCAAAATTGTTCATAATAAGAAGTAATTAGCGTTAGCTTCTGGAACAGTTAGTTAAAGCTAAAGAAGATAGACTTACATGAGTGATTACAAGCCGCACGATAGTTTCAAGGTGAAACACTTGTTGCAAATGTCGGTGCTGTTAACCACCCTCCCTTTATAGCAAACCCCAGAGGGTGATAACCCCTGCCGTCTCATTTCACTGAGAACATTTCGGCGTCCGTGCTATCTTCGTTGCAGTAATAAATCCGAAGGTGAGCTCGATTGGAGGATTAAGCTACATCACCGTGCAACTAAATATATTTTTAATTAACATTCTGCTTACAACAGTCTTGATTACTAATTTACTTATTTATTTTATATATCAGACGTCGATTTTAGTTAGCAAACATATGCATAAGAAAAACTCGTACATATTTTTCTAGCACCAAAATAAATACATATTTTTGTTTTAAATCCGTTTTTATTTTAAGTTGAGTAATAACAAGTTTTATTCTGATTCGTAGAAGCATATAGAATATAACTATGAATATATAAAATAAACTAAGAAACCGTCGTACAAGCTTTTCCAGTAAGGAATTAATGCATTGATTACGTATATAATTACTGATCAATACCAAACATGTTACCTCTCTTGCTTTTGTTCACTTTAAAAGTTGCAGATTGCATGACTAGTTTTACCTGAATTTTCCCTTAAGAACTGTCGCTCATTCTAGGAACGTTTTTATTCTGCTAAGCGCTGTAAATTATCGCAACTCAAGGATTAGCTACAAATAAGAGCCTTACAAGGGTATTTCTTCGAACAAGAGTGGTTTGTCGTGTTTCCACTTATTTTCTGGAAATAAACAAAAGTGATAATTTTAAAAGCATGCTAATAAGTTACTGCAAAGGTATTCAAGTAAATAGGTCATACTACAGAATTTATGAGGGAGGTAACTAAACTAATAACGCATTTTATGAAATCAAATTAATAATAACTATTTATTAACAATTTTTTAACTACTATTTTTTAAAATACTAAATTAGTTGTTAAAATGTGTGTCCTAAAATATATTACGTTACTAAGACGGCATTTCAAAATAAGCTTATGCATAGCACTCAGCAAATTGTTATCTCGATAGTCACTGATTTGCGGTTAGTTTGGTTTAATTATCAAAGTGCGATTTATTTTTGTAGCAGGAAGGAATAGCTAGATCAAAATTAATTTTTGCAAACAGCGTTTCTATAACTTGCCTGTATGTGCGCCACAATAAATAGAAAGCTTACGAGGAACAATTTAACATAGTAGAAGAGATTAAAATAATAAGGGGTTATGCTAAAGATTTCCAGCAGTGATTTGAAATATAAATCCGCGTTTAACTACATCATTTGGGCAAACAACTTTTTTGAGAAAACTAGAATTAATTAAAAAAACTGATGACCACACTATATTTTGCATTACGCCGTAAAGAAATGCATATATAATGCTCTTTTCTGATTATTTTTTAAAGTAAAAGTGCAGTATAGTTTAAATAAATTTATTCTACATAAGGAAGTTATAAAAATTTAGCGATGCTAAAATAATTTTATTTGAAAACAGAATCTTAGCCATAGATTTGTAAATGGCAAAATTCTTATGACTGTAATTTTTTTATGTTAACTAAATTTCTTGTACCTGACATTTTTCAGGCAGTAGAAAAGAGTTATTTAATTGGTAATTTTAGCAAAGGTCCAACTAGTAATTATTTCGGTTAGTTCTGATCAGGGATATATTAAGACAGTTTTCCCTCTATTTTATTTAATTATTTATTGTTTTTACATGTCAAGAGATAAAACGTTCTAAAGTGCATTCTTAACATTCGCTAGTTTCCATACATGATTTGAAAAAATCAATTGCCTAAGATTATCGAATGCTTGAAGAAGCTTATGATGATAAAGCTCCGTTGTATCTTAAGGGCAGATTTTGATTTCAATGTTTTAAAAATGACGATATTGATGTGAGTGACAATAAACGCTCAGGTTAGCCAAAATATTTGGAAGACGCCCAACTGCAGGCATTATTAAACGGAAACCTAACGCAAATATTTAAGGAACTTGCAGATTGTTTAACGAACCATTTTGGTCTGTTTGCAAGCGATAGAAAAGATTTAGAGGAAAGAAAAATAGGTGCCACATCAGTTGCCGCTTGCTATGCAGCATAAAAAAAGTTTACTAATTTATATTGTAACGAGGAATAAAAAATAAATATAGTTTCATTTTACCAAGTGCAAAAAATTATGAATAAATCCTAGACAACTGTCCACTTCACCGCCAAAGCTCAATATTGATGGGAAAAAGTAGGCGTAGTCTACTACAAACTACCGAAACCGTTACTAGAGGTCGCTACAAATAATAATTACTCAATTTGGATGAGAATGTTCACTAACAGAAACCTTCAATAGCTAGGAAACGCCGAAAAGTGATCATTTTGCATGATAACTCTCGACCTCATATTGCTTTGGCAGTAAAAAACTTCTAATGGGAATTCTTTCCGCACTTTGCGTACTCTCCAGAACTGGCGCCATCAGATTATCACCTTTTCCAATCACTCCAACATATACTCCTCTAATTTTGAAACAGTGCAAAATGGGACGACGAATGGAATGCGTCTAACGACCGTTTGGTTTTTCGGCATGGAATCGGCATGCTACCCGAAAGATGAGAAAATCTCATAACTAATGATGGAAAATATTTTTATTTATGTATTAATTCATTATCTATGTTAAATAAAGGCCTCTTTGATTTAAAAATTGATGAAAACTAACCGTTAAAGTTAAAATAAATACACTTTTCTTGTACTTATATTTTATAAGTAAACCTGCAGCTAACTTCTTATTACACATGAATCTTCCGGAATAAATTCTAAAATAATAATATCAATATCTGGTTATACATGGCATTTGATACATTTTTATTTATTTAAAGTTATATTTGCTTCTTTATATTTATTTTAAATGCAACCCTGTAATTTAGAATAACAATTCAGTTTTCAGATGGAAACTAGAAAGTTTGAATTATTCAGCATGTTTCTTAATATATTAGATAAGCAACTTGCTTGTTTTATTGTTTTTGGAAAACAAAAGTCCAATAAATGTTTATAACTTTCCTTTGCTAGTCATTTTTTCTAGAAATATACTTCGGAATTACCGAAAAGCAATAAAAATAATATAAAAAGGGAAATTTTATTAAATCCAACTAAAAAGTTCTCCGGCTGCCAAAACACGAGATAAAAAGGATAGATTAATCGACGGGGTGATATATTTCAAGGAAATGCGACCCCAGGGAGCGTCCGGATGTCAATTAGCGGATGCTCCTGCAACAGAACTCTGTGTTACAATACCTGCGCGCCGCCGACACGACCTGGCGATACATAACGATATTAACAGATGAATTGCTCTTTGCTAATGGAGTAAGAGCCGCTTTGTTGGTACCGCGTCGTAAAAATCTAAATTGCATCCCCGAAGGGACTTGCAGGCGCCGGAGATGGGCGCCGTTCCTTGCGTTCCAGGTATTCCGAAATTCAACTACCCTAAGCGCTCTACCTGCCTCCAAAGTAATTAAGCTGTAAATTTTTCCAAAAATCTCTTAGGCGGAGAAATCCGTCAAAAACGTGCCCGAGAACGCCACGCGCGTTATACTTTCTACTTAAAAGGTTGCGTGCGTAACGAAGTTTTCATCGAAATTACGTCTACAGGAAATTGCCGGGAACTTCAGGTAACTTTTATAGTGCAGCGTACAACAATGGATTAACCCCGGATTATCTCTAGTGACCACCTTGATAGAACTCCTGAGAATGCCTTAATACTTAATCCTTTGTAAGTCGAAAATCTCTCGGTGTGAGAGTATTTAAGCAAGCACCGATATAGATTCTTGTGGGAAATAATTTTGTTGGGTCTAATTTTTTAGGGTTCAACATTGTAAATTAACATTATGATTTATTGTTCATTGATATTATAAAGTAAGGCGATTGCCGTTCTGCGGCATACAAGTATCAGCTTTTACAAGTACGTCTATTTTTGCAAGTTTATCGGATAGTCGAATTTTTGCGTATAGAAAAGAGCAATTTATTTTTTATACAATTATTTTATCATTCGTATTCTTCATAATTTTTAATTATTTTTAGCAAAATAATAAAATGAAAAATGCTAACATCCAA